>BLKR01005682.1:0-12361 GCA_011170035.1 Teleogryllus occipitalis | reverse complement strand
AGAGAGAGAGAGAGAGAGAGAGAGAGAGAGAGAGAGAGAGAGAGAGAGAGAGAGAGAGAGAGATATTGATTCCTGAACGCTTCTGTTCAGACTCCTTCCATGTACACAAACTTAATTATTTTATGTCAAATTTGGAACATGATTAGTAGTTTTCACAGTCACTTTATGTGCCATATAATTCAGCCCCTGCATTCAGATTGTGTTCACTGCTGGTTGACTTTTTTCTTATCTCTATTTTAAAATATTGTATTTTCTCACTCCCATGAAGTGACAGGTACAATTACGTTTCAAAAAACATGTCATCAAGCACATCAGTATAATTCAGTATCTATTTATATTCATAAATAATAAAATTATAAATCTGCTCAAAATTATTTTCCTGAAGCCAATCAATTTAAATATATTTTAAAACGAATATTTTTGGAATACAAATTCATTTTTATTTGAAAAAACAAATATGTATAATTAATATAAATTTACTTACAATCTAAGGAATAGACAATTGAAAGAGGGAACACATTTATTATATTATATTTTTTTTATAAGTAAGGTAAACAAATACAAAATATTTTTGCAGATGAACTGTTTGATTTATTTCAATGTTTACATTTATGACTACTATTAAATAAAGCAAAATAATTTTATAAAAATAATACATTTTCTTCTTACAAAGTAAGGGTAAGAAAGTAAAAAGTATTGTAATTGTGTAATCTTATTCCTATATATAGTATTTTACTTCCTCAGATAGTATAAAGGACTTAAAGAATAGTGCAGGTCTCATTTTCATTGTAATCCCTAATTTTTCATTTGTTCAAAATTGTTTTTGAAGTCTTCCTACAACTACAACATTGAAGATATAAAGATTTTTTCCTTAATGAAATCTGATCTTCAAAAACTGACCTTCAAAGACAGATCTCAAAATAAGATCATGTACAATTTTTCCGAAATGAGTTGTTTTCAAATAATTTTGCATGAAATGGAGGAAATTTTTAAACAATTTTTTTCACAAAAATGAATGCAATTTTTTTTCTTTAAATTTTCTCATGCCTATGAAAAGGCCGAAAAACAACAACAACAACAACAACTGATGCTAGTCTCCTTTCCAGCAAACACACTGTATTTTTGAAAATTGCAAATTTAGGAATAATATGAGAACATATGTTCTGTTGTAGCACCATTAGTTTGTATTTATACTTGTCATGACTGAAAATAATAAAAAGACATGAAAATTGCATAATTTTAGTCATCTTAGACAACATCATTCTAAACTTATATTTTCCAAGGAAATAACAAAGAAAATATTATGAACAGTAGGCAGAACAATGATTAATATTGTTTCCAGCAACCAAATTGCATTAGATTAAATAAAACTAACTTTGATTTTAACTTCAAGTTAACAGCAGCAAATAGCATTAATGGAACAATTAGTGCAGAAATTCTAAGTTTGCTATATTTATCTTAAAAATCAAATTGTAAATCTATGAGTTATATGACTAAATAAAAAAAAAAATCCACAAATGTAAACAAGAACATGAGAGAAATTATCTATTTACAACAAATTAGGAAAATGTAACTAAATGTGAATATGATCTACTTGCAGATTTGCACATTCAATTTTAATAATCATCAATAATCATTTTTCAATTTCCATTAAATAATGTGTACTTGTTGTTCACTTGCCATACATTGACACCCTGGGCTGCACGAGTAACTAATTTACATGCATAAGTAGATCTAATTTTTAAATATAATTTAATAATTAGCCTCACCAAATGATAAATATGGTTATCATCAGCGCTTTGATTTACAACATGCTGTGACACTGTCATGAAGATATTTTCTTCCACATACTTCTGTACGAGATTAAGGTACAGTTTCTCTTCTTCCTTTCTGCTCCAGTTATGCAGTCCTCTTACTTTTAAAAATCCTCTTACTCCTCTTTCTGCATTTTTACACACCTTAACAACGTCATCGCTTGGTTCAATTAAACCACCCCTGCTTTTTGCCAGTATTAAGCCACGTGGCAAACGATCAGACTTCAAACTCAGGAGGCAAACTACAATTAATCTGACTTTCAATTTTTTTCACAACAAAACCACTTATATAGTGAACAACCTCCTCTGTGTACCCAGAGATTGACATGTTTAGTGGAACAGATTGATAATTGTGTTCATTCAACACACGGCCATCTTCACTGACACCCAATCGTTCACCATCAGAGCAAACTAGCACTGAAATACTTTCAATGGCCCTGCAGTTTCCAGATTTGGAACGTGTAACTCCTTCTGCACCAATATCCTCCTAAAAAATGCAGAAAATTGCTTAGTGAAGGGATAGTTGTTATTTCCAAATGCAGATCTTACATGACCAAAACAAATTTCCAGGTTGTCCTGGCTTATTTTATACAGTGGCAAGTATTTCAGAAGATTTTCTTTCTCTACGAAACCATCATACAATTGTATTGCTCCTTTCGTTCCAATGATTAACCCAACAAATCCAGTTCTTCTGAGGCTAAAAGCAAGGAATCTGAGGAAAAGCAATTGATCAGTTTTAAATTTTTTAATGTAATCCATGGCCTCTTGCATCAAAGTATAGTAGTAAGATAGTACACTTTCTTCACACATTGGTTTTTTGAATCCTTCCTGAAGGATAGAATGTGAGTTCAGTACATCAAACACTTTATTAATAATTCTAAGGAATTTTACAGTTCCAGTCATGTCTTTAAATCCATATATCTTAGAATCATGGTACCACTGAAGTGCATCAGCAACAGAGTCACTAAACAACTGGGCCACCAGTTTTACCCTCATTTAATTTTTAAAATAAAATTATTTAAAATAATAATTTTTAAATAAATTGAGGGTTCCTCAATTTATTTCCTAAATGAAGGCCCTCTTCATTTTGAAGGTTGTTCAGTCATTCTATCACTTCCCAATTTATTGAGTTCTCATTCCTATCAATAAAATGTTTCCAGTTACCTAATGTATTCCTAACTAGTTTCAACATATGGGATGGATCAAGGAAGAAACACACTTTCTCATCAGTTGCGGGATGTTTAAAACTTGAAATAATGTTCGGTAGATCAACGCTACAACCCAATGTCTTCGCCATTGACATATTAGTTGGAGCTCCATCACTGGTAAGTGCAACCACCCTTACATTCCTTTCATTTAACAAGCGAAGGGATTGTTTAATTAAGTCTGCCTTTTGGCAGCCACTGAGCCCGTCTATAAAGAAATACCCCACTGGGATTTTCCATTTTGCATTTACACAAACTGCCATAAAAACTATAGCTTCTTTTGCTATTTGCTCACAACGTAAGTTGAAGGAGACATATCCAGTTGTTCCCTCACTGTTTTTCTCTACTACTCTCCTGATAGATATTTCATCTATCATTAAGGAGCACAGTAGAGGATTTGCAAGGAATCCGTAACCTTGCCCAAGGCCTTTAAGGCTTCTTCACAGAAGCTAAGAGCGGCATTCACAGATGTATATCATCTTGCCAACGTCCAAGGGTGAGGAAGGCAAGTCTTCATAGTCTTCCTGACAAACTCGTATGCCTTGGGGGAGAAGAAATGAAAAGTAAGTGCAAATGCACACTTCTCCTGTGAAACATACATTACCTCTTCCACAGCAAATTTTTTTCGAAATGTCAGGCATTCACCTAAGATGCATCTCAGCCTCATCTGATAGCAATTTTCTTTTCTTCAGTTCATATATTGAAGAACACATTTCTTAATTCTTTTGAATTTTGTCCTTTCCTGCTGGTGCAGACATTTTATAATTTTACACTTCAAAGCCAGAACCTTTCTTAGTTCAGCAACCTTGTGTTCCAACTGAACTTTTTCTTCCAAGATCTGCAAAAGTTATAAAATGGCTATAACATGGTGAGGAGAAAAAATAGTTCTTAAATTACAGACAGGTTGTGTTGTGAAATGAAATAAATACCTTTGACAGAAGTTTCTCTTGCATTTAAGACTCAGAAGAAATAGGAGATGATGCATTCTGTGATGAACGTGAGACTGCATGGTGATCATTGTCATTGTTGCAATCAGAATTTTTTAATTCATTTAAATATAAATATATAAATACAATTTATAAAAATATAAAATCTATCCTTAAACAGCACCCGACGAGACGAGACGCAGAACTGTGTTTAGGCACATCGGTAAAGAGAGACATCAGAAATTAAATGGCATTGCAGACTGGCGTAACGGGAAAATTAGTTCATCTTTTGCTACGCTCTTGCACACATTACGCCCTGCGAGTAGTCTGCTGAATTTCCTTCGTAGACCGGGAACCGAAAAAAAATTATTTACTAAGTATTGTGTTGCGAATAACTTAATATCAATTCATACTAGTAATTTGCCCAATTGATTCGGAGTAAATATTTTCAAATTGAAAATTAACAAATTTCTCAAATTTTAAATAGAATGTTATTGCAGTTGCCATTTAATATTTAACCACCATGCAATTAATAGCGCTACAAAGTTTTAAATTCTGCCTTGTCACACTTTTATTCAAATGAAACAAATTTACGAAACTCCTCAAAATTACATCTTTTAACATCACAATGTCTCAGACTTGTTCCGTTTGTATCACCAGGTGTTATAATGAGAAAAGACCTTCACATTATTTGTTAACTAAATTGCAAAAAATGAGTTTAGAAAAGTACAAATTAAAAGATATGAAACTGTACCATATTGAAGATGATAGCTCACGAGAGCTATCGAGAAACAAAAAATCTTTCAAGTGGAGAAAAGAATCGAATACAAAAACAGGACATGATTAACATTTCAGGTTTAATTAATTCAAGTTGTTGTTGCGAAGTCATTCTAGAATTTAACATCGGGCGGAATGCAGCTCTCCTTTAGTCATCGCATGGTTGGTGACCAGGAGCCTTTGTCAAGATTGAGCTTTGTGGACAATTAAAAAAGCAGAGAATAGAAAGAATTAATGTGATGATTGGAACATTTTATAATGTATTATTACCGAAAGTATTTAAGACGTTATAATAAATCTTTGTAAATTTATTAGATTCAATAACCGTATTCATTGCATTTAGAGTTTTTTAAGTTAGTATTAATCTTTTATGGTTGATAGGTTCAGCAACCAAAATGCGAATCTGATCGAAATTCATTGTATGGTTTAAGTTAATTCAATGCTGTTTCATTGAAATCTACTTGCAATGTCTCATTACCCTTGATTTTGTTATTCTGTTTTTATTTTTGTTTGTCAAATATAGTTCAAATTACAATCCTATTACATATACTTCTAGCGCAAGTTTTCTTTATACACGAGCTCACTCAACTTTGTTGCCCAATCCCTGAATAGCACGACCAGTTGAGTATCATTTGGCCTGACTTGGAATATCTATTTCAAGCCTTATCAACAGGAAATCATAAAATCTGATCACAATACCAATATATTTAATAAAATATAGTTGACGTCCTGTGCATATTAACTTACTAGCCATGACTGTGTGTGAAGTCTTTGTATTATTAACATAAAGTCCTAGTTATTATAAACACTGTACAGTGTATGAAACTAATGTAAAATCAAATATCGAATCTGGTTGATTCCTTAATATAAAATACATAAAAGTCGCTAAGAACCTTGGGTTGATGCGACTATAATACATTTTTTTAAAAAAACTACCTTACCTGTATTGCTGAATAAGAAACGGGTAAAGAGGGAAACGTTTGTGGGTGAGGCTCTGGGTCACACGTCGTGAAGAAAGAAGCATCAATCATACTTTAACTGAAGAACTTCGAATGAACACCCGAAGACCTTTATGAATTATTTAAGGATGGAAGAGGCAAACTTCAATTTCCTTTGTTCGAAAGTTGGTACTTTGATTTGCTGACAGACAACTCACTTAGGGGTTGTTTCACCGGTGCCTGATATCAATTATTATTGCCCTACGAGTAGTTTTGTCGAATACGACAATATCAGGCTTATTTGCTTCCACTGTTCTATCTGTAACAATGGGAGTATCCCACAAGATTTTTGTTCTCTCATTAGACAAAACTTGTTCTGGTAGATGTTTGTAGTAAGGTAGGCTTTCCTTTATCAGGTCCGATCTTTTGGCAAGAGCTTGGTGGATGATTTTGGCTACATTATTATGACGTTGTAAATAATCTGTTTGTGCCAACTGAGAGCATCCACTGCAGATATGTTGGATAGATTCGGTGGTCTTCTTACACAGGCGACACTTGTCACTGATGTTCTCTTTCATAATATATCGCCTGCAGTTATTAGTGGCTACTACCTGATCTTGAATGGCCAGTACAAATCCTTCCGTCTCGCCAAAAAGCCCAGCGGTTCTTAGCCATTCAGTCGATCTCTTCACATCTATGGAGTTACTTTGAAGAGCAGTAGCAAACCTACCATGGAGTTCCTTTGATCTTCACTGCTCAATTCGGTCCACAGGTTTCGGAATTCTTGGATTGTGATCTTCCTTGAGCAGCTTCAGAGGTGTATAGCCGTAATCTTGTGCACAAATGGCCGTCATGGATTCGTTGTTGGTGAAATAATTTCTGAGCTGTTTTTCTTGCTGGCGGCACATAACTTCAAGACTTAACAGTCCACGGCCCCCATGATGTCTTGAAAGATACAGCTTTTCGGTGGAACTTCGAGGATGATGCATCCGATATTTTGATAGAAGTGTTCTGACTTTTCTATCGAAAGCTTGCAAAGATGTCTCAGACCACTTGACAACATCAAATGTATGTGATGCTGCTGAAAGAGCCCAGGTGTTAATTCCTGTAAATTTGCTTCTTGAATTAATACAAGACTTGCAGATTTTCGTCACACGAGAGAGAACCTTTCTTTCCACTTGTTTTATTATTTTTTCATCTGCAGTTTCTAGGAGCTGCTGGAGGCCCAGATACTTATATTCATCGCCACTGAAGAGTTCTTGAATTCTCAAATCTTCTATCAAATGAGGTTCATTCTCTGTATTCTGGACGCTACCTCTCTTCACGTGAACAACTGCACACTTCTCCAAACCAAGATCCATACAAACAGAGCTGCTGAAGCTTTCTACTAGTGTCAGCGTGCTGCGAAGTTGTTCTGACCCTTTAGCATAGAGCTTGAGATCATCCATATATAATTGGTGGGAAATGATCTTCTTGGAGTTCTTCAAAGCATACCCATAGCCGGAAGCATTCAACATCCTACTCAAAGGGTTCAATGCTAGGCAAAACCAGAGCGGACTTAGGCTATCTCCCTGAAAAATGCCTCTACAAATTTTTAAAGTATCTGTCTGGTAACTGAATTTCCCTCGCATTACAAGCAGTGTTGTTCGCCAGCTGTTCATACACGTTGTAAGAAATGTAATGATAGAGGG
Source organism: Teleogryllus occipitalis (assembly GCA_011170035.1). NCBI lineage: Eukaryota > Metazoa > Arthropoda > Insecta > Orthoptera > Gryllidae > Teleogryllus > Teleogryllus occipitalis. The sequence goes on along the minus strand of BLKR01005682.1, from coordinate 5,010 downwards.
ATGAACCTTGTAGAGTTGAAGGGTTCGCTGCAACCAAGAATGCGGAATAGAATCGAATGCCTTTCGGAAATCAATCCAGCCCACTGACAAATTATGCGCTTTCTTTTTTACATGCTTGGATACAATATTATCTATTATTAATAATTCTTTGCATCCTCGAGATCCTTTCCTACAACCAACCTGTTCTGGCAAAAGCAGCTCATTTTCTTTCAGATGCTCGTCGAGTTTGGTGGCAATAATGGAGGTGAGAACTTTATAAATTGTGGGTAGACATGTAATAGGTCTATAATTCTCGGGGCAAGACGCATTTCCTCCTTTCGGTAACATAAATGTCACACCCATGGTACAAAATTCTGGCAGCACAGATGTTCCTTGCAAAATATTTTGAAATTGACTCGCCAATATATCATGAGTGCACGTCAGATATTTCCACCAAAAATTATGGATTCCATCTACTCCTGGAGCTTTCCAATTGTGAGTTCTCTTTATAGATCTTTTTTCTGTTTGATCTTTTTTCTGTTTGATCTCTTTCCTCTGTTGAAATCACAACTCCATTCATTTCTGGGATATTATGACACGCTTCTTCTTCCTGTCGTATTCAGTATGCTTCATCAACTTGTTGCTGTGGAGTGGACCAAATCTGAGACCAGAAGTCCGTCATGGCAGAAGCACTTGGGGGGTTTATGTCATTGTCGTTGGCACCTCTCGACTCTAGATATCTATAAAAGCCTTTTTGGTTGTTAGAGAAGAGGGAATTTTCTTTCTTGCGTCGCGCTGCTTCATTATACCTTCTTATTCTCGCCCCTAGAGCTGCTATTCTTTGTCTTATCTCTCTTCTTCAACCTTGAGTTTACTTTCCAGGTCTTTATGTGTTCTTTGTATCCCCAGTCATCTGAGAATTGAGCGAATAGTTGCACGAACCATCTTTGAAATTCCTCCTTTGTCTCTGAAATACTCAGCAATATGCGTGATATCTCGTCTAGCTTGAGCAATTTGATTTTTAATTTTCTTTAACCATGCCGGTGGATTTTGTCATTCATAAGGTTTCTTAGAAAGAGAAGTGCCATTTCCCACCCGTACTTTGTAACCTAGATGTTGACAGGTAGCAATTGCAGCGCAGTGAACCAGTCCGGCTACATCTTCAAGAGAAGTAGCTTCTGAGATGTTTGGGGCAATAATTTGGTTCATTTTGCCAACAAGTTCATAGACATTAGCGCTGCATTTCAGTTTTGGTATTTTTGGTCTTAGATCTAATGATATTCCTTGGTAGTGAAGCTTTGTTGCCTCATAAATATCTTGAAGGGATTTGTCCACCATTTCATATTCGAGTTGGGGGATGAAAACTACAGCGTGCTGTTCGTTCTCATGTACTGTTTATTCATTTTCATTAACTTGCTGCTCCAGGACTACCTCATTTGTTAGTTCTAGTCTCACTTCCGTCTTGAGAAGACTTAATTCTGCATCTGAGAAAACTTTTCTTCTCCTGATGGAGTTCAGTTGGCTACACACACGCTATTATTATTATTATTATTATTATTATTATTATTATTATTATTATTATTATTATTATTATTATTATTATTATTATTATTATTACATACATTTACATTTATTTAAACTGCAATTGGGTATGACCCGGTGGCAGTTGATTAACAATAATTACAATAATAATAACACTTAACATTAATAATAACAACAATATGAATAATAATAATAACAATATCAATAATAATAACAATAATAATAAAGGAGGACAATACAAGCCGAGCATGCAATAATCCTACTATCACTAATATTAAGTATTATAACAAATATTTCAACTCGTATGATATATAATAGTTATAATTATGTATCGGTGATGCTAAAATTTAATACAAGCTACATAAATATTGGCTAAATTTATTGTTTTTAATTCATTGATCGCGTTCACTACAATTAACTGCACGACACTGCACTGCACAACACTACACTACACTGTTTTTGCTTTGAGTTACACTGACCAGCACTTCACCGCACTTCACAGCACTTCACCGCACTTCACAGCACTTACTCATTTAATGTCTATTACTATCATATTGTTCTAACTTATTTCTAAAACTTCGAACACTTAGAGGAAAAGCTTTGAAAATTGTTGCGGGTAAACTGTTCCAATCTTTAATTGTTCTGTTACAAAAGGAAAATTTCCCAAGATCTGAATTTTGTTTCCTTGTTCGAATTTTGTGAGTGTGATCGCTTCGGCCGAAATAATTTGGTTTTTCTAGTCTAACCTGAATTTCCTTCCAAGCTGTTTGACCTACGTACGATTTATAAAGAGCGCAAAGCCTCGCCCTTGTTCTTCTCATTTCTAGAGGTTCCCATGCCTTTTTTATCGCGTTAGTTCTATAGGTAAACTTATTCGCTTTTCTCTGTATTCTATCTAGATTTTTCCGGTGCGACTTTCTGTATGGATCCCAACATGCCACTCCGTATTCCATGAGAGGGCGAACCAGCGAAAAATATGCTAATTCTTTTGCGTTTGCAGAGCTTTTCTTTAGAATTCGCATTACAAAATGCAAAGACTTCCACGTTTTCCTAACTACCTGATTTATATGCTTCTCCCACCCTAATTTACTTTAATAATCTATATATAATAATCTATATGAATGCCTATAATATGAATGCATATAATCTATATGAAATAATTAATAATCTATATGAATGCCTAAATACTTGCATGATGAGACTCTTGGGATGATGACCTCACCTAAACGATAGTCTGGTTCCTCATAATTTCGTCCCCGCCCGAACGTTATTGTTTTGCTTTTCGATCCGTTAATTTCCATGTCATTTTTTTCAGCCCAATCACGTAAATGTTCTAAATCCTGCTGTAATATTTGTTCGTCAGCGCTACTTTTGATTTTTCGGTATATAACACAATCGTCTGCAAATAAACGCACCTTTGATTGTATGTTAACATGGAGATCATTTACGTACGCTAAGAAAAGTAATGGCCCTATGACACTTCCCTGTGGAACCCCTGAAGTAACAATACCCGTAGTCGAAAACTGAGTGCCAATTCGAACTTTTTGTTTCCTGTCTCTAAGAAATTCGCTTACCCACTTCACAACTAACTTAATTATTATTATTATTTATATATAACTTAATTATTATTATTATTTATAACTTAATTATAATTATAATAATAATAATAATAATAATAATTATTATTATTATTATTATTATTATTATTATTATATATTAACATTAACAATGACAAAATAAACGACATAGAACAACAACTTTTAGAAAGAAACATTGAAATTAACAGTGTAAATTTAGGTAGTGTAGAAAAAATCAAAAAAAGTGTGCCTAATGTGCTCTCCAAAATTTGTTGTGAAAATATGAAGGATGAAGAAATTGAAGACATCTTTGTTATAAACAAACCCAAAACAAAAAAAATAACAAAGTCATAGTTAAATTTCATTCTAAAAGAATTAGAGACAAAATACTAATCAACGAAAAGAAACGTATAATAAATGATGACATGTTGCAGGATGGGAGCAAAGACTACATATATATAAACGAAAATCTTACCAAGCACAATTCAGATCTGCTGTGGAAAGCTAAGGGGATATCAAAAGAACAAAATTATAAATTCAATTGGGTTAAGAATGGAAAAATTTTTGTAAGAAAAAGTGACGATAGTAGGGTAATACGAATTAAGTCTGAAGATGATTTAGAAAAAATTAATTAATTAAATATTAGGTAAACTTAATATACAATTATGGACTCTTCCTTCATCAACAATTTAGAAATCCAAGAAACCAAAACTATAAGTGATAAAAATAACTTAAATAATCATATTGAATTGAACAAGGAAAAATTTAACATAATTCATTTGAACGTAAGATCTATTCGAAAACATTGGGACGAATTTTGTGAATTGATCAATGACACCATAAGCAGTATTGATTTGATTGTGCTTGGAGAGACTGGAGTCAATAACATTTATGATCTTGCTGAATATAACCTCCCTAGATTTAATAGATATGTAAAACCAAGAGATGGAAAAGTTGGAGGAGGCATAATGCTCTTTGTGAAGGAAAACTACAATTTCCAACCTGTAGATGTAGTAAGTGAGATGTTTGATGTTTTAGCAGGTATGCTGGAGATTCATAACAAATTAAAAATAAGTATTTTTGCCACATATAGACCACCTGAAAAAAGTAAAATACTCTATCTACAAGAACTGGATAAAGTGCTGAATTCAGATAGGAACATAAACAAAATTCTAATAGGTGATTGCAATTTGGATATTCATAACGAAAACAAAATTACTATTGATTACATGGATATCTTACTAAATCATGGGTTGGTGCATTGTATTAAAGAAGATACTAGGGTGGAAATAAGAAAAGACAAAAAGATTAATTCTTGCATTGCTCATATAGTAATAGGGGGTAATTTAAAAAACACTGCTCCGTTTATTGTAGAAAGCAAAATAACAGATCATTACTTGATTGGCATCTCCTGTAACATTTTCAATAACAGAAAGTTTGTAGACAAAATTAACAAAAAATATAAATATGTCTGTAAAAACAAGCTGCAAAACAAACTACAAAAATTAAAAGACAAGAAATTTGAAGACAAAACACTGAAAGAGATGTATAAGACAATCAAAGATATATTTGCTAGGTCTATGGTGTCAAAAGAATCAACCAACACAAGAAAAAGGTTGGTAATTAAACCCTGGATAGATTCAGAGATAATTAATTTAATAAAACATAGAGATAACCTCTTCAGGAGATGGAAGAGAATCTCAGAAAGAAATAAAGATTTGAAAGTATCACTTAGAAATGAATACAAAAAAATTAGAAATGAAATTAATCATAAGATCACAATACGAAAAAAAAATCATTATAGAAAAATATTCGAAAATTACAGATATGATATGAAAAATACTTGGAATAATATTAACATATTACTTGGTGTACCAGAAAAAAAGTCAATTGCTGATATTGTTACTAGGAA
>BLKR01005681.1:0-74675 GCA_011170035.1 Teleogryllus occipitalis | reverse complement strand
ATATACATACATATATACATATATTATATATAAATATATATAAAAGAAAGTCGTGTTAGTAACACTATTTATAACTCAAGAACGGCTGTACCGATTTGGCTGAAAATTGGTGAGCAGAAAGCTTAGAGCCAGGAGACGGACATAGGATACTGTTTATCCCGTTCGACAGCGTTCCTGTGTGAGAACGGACGTTTTTGCACGTTTTCGCACGTTTTCGCGTGATTTCGCGGGCTTTCGCACCTTTTCGAGGGTTTTCGCACTTTTCATGCGTTTTCGCACGTTTTCACGCGTTTTCGTATGTTTTCGCGTATTTTCGCCTACGTTTTCTGTGCAGAAGCGTTCTGCAGCGGAGAACTAGCAAGCAATCAAGCAAAGATACAAATGAAGCTAATAAAAGCGTGTTAAAAAGTGAAGTGAAGAATTAGATAGATTTTTTAATTATCTATGTAATATCAGGGCGTTTTTTTGAAATTCTTCTTTGTTTGAGAGAAAAACACAAATCTGCAATTGCTTTATTATCACGAGTGCAACAAGGATAGTACAGTTTCTCACAGTGAGTGCGACGCGAGAAAAAGATGGGACCGGCTGTTAAGGCGGAACAGAGTTCGCCGGGTCAGCTATACCATCCAAAACCAAAAGAACCATTTCAAACTCTCAGAGGCTAGAGTTCGTCCACATCGATTGGGGAATATTAATTTTGGAGAAAATTGAATGAACACGTTTTGCCGTTGAACGCTGCCGTTCAGTAACGCTGAAGGAGACCGAGAAAGTTAAAATGATTCCACCTTCCTCATGCATTAGGCAGAGATAGCGCAGTAATAAGTTCCGGCTGCTTCTTTTTTTTTTCTACCAGACAATATGTCGACTTTTTGGAGATCCGACAGAGGAGGTGAAACGGTCAGTGTCCCGATGTGGGTGCGATGGCCGAGTAGAGAGGTGGGGGGAGGTGGCGAGCGCAATCGATCGGCAGAGGCCGTAGGCGCGTGTTTGGGAGGTGACGGAAGCCCGCCCGGGACGCGGGCCTGAGTCGCCCTGCGTGCGTCGCCCCGCGTCAGCGCACGCGCCGCCGCGCATCGCCCGCACGCGAGAGCCCTGCCCAGGCCCAGGCCCAGACCAGGCCTAGGCCCCGCTGCTCGCGCACGGCTCGGGTGGCCGCGGCCGCCAGCTCCTCTTCCCACGCGCCCGGCTCGAGAAGATGAAGAAAAACGAGCATAAAAGAAGGGACGTTACAAAAATGAGTTTTATGAGAGCTGCCGTGTATGTGCGCAGCAGCTGACATGAGTCAGAGCAATAATTGTTGCCAAATGCAGTGCCTCTGATCGAGAGATCCTAGGGTTTTAGTTCCGATTGTGGCGGAGTTTCGACGCCGCCTACTTAGCCAGGTCGAATTCAGTCGCTGCCTGGAGGAGAATTCTAGCGGCCGGCTGCTTTGATCGGTAGTTTTCCGTGGTTTCTCTGACCAACTCCTGGCGAATACCGGAGCAGTATCTACCAAACGGGCCACGAACCGCGCGCATTCTTCCTTTCTCTGCCTTATTCTATTCTCAACCCTTACTTACACACTTACACTTATATGCACTACACTACCACACACGCTGGTACCCAATTGAAGAAGGAACTACGAGCGAAATTCGAGGCTCAGGAAAAATTGCGAGGGGCAATAGAAGTGAGCTTAGAAACCAAGTCTACGATGGAAAGAGATCTTACATCTTTTGATGTTCTTCGTCGAAAATAAGGAAGAAACAATATTGGCAAAGAATGGACGATTGTGAACAGTAAAGAGAGAAGACTGTGTCTTGTTGGGTTTGGTTTATGTTTTAACTGTGGTGGTATTTTCGTTATCAGCAGTGATTTGGTCAAATTTTCAAGTCAGCGCGCTCAGTCATGATATTATATTGAACAAGCTGGGAAATAATATTCCCTTGATTGACTAGTAATTTCAACAAGTTATTTATATCTTGAACAAGTCGAAGCATTTGCAAGGAAACTAGGAGAACTATTCTCGTAGTGCATTCAGTGCTTTAAATGCTATTTTGAGCAGGTTAGTAAAAGATGTAAATGATATGTGCCAGCAAATTAAATGTATTATTACACACATCGATTTATTAATCATTGAATAACAATGTTAGATACAGTGCTGATTTGTCTCCTTTTTTGTTTTCTATTACCCCTCATGCATACAATTTTTTTAGGAAATAGGGATATGTTGTCTCTCCACAACTACGAACAGTAAGAGCAAGCAGATGATAATATTTTGAAGTGTGCTACGGAGAAATTCAAAACATTGCAAGAATCAGTCTGCATAGTTTCATTAATGTTAGATGGAATTTATATCAAATCTGTCTCAAACAAGAAAGGTGTCGGATAGTTGGCAGATCATACTGTATTCCAGATGCTAGTTCACCTCATGTTTTATTGTTTGGATTATACAAATTCCCCTCCTATATTATTTTAATAGTATAGATGCGTTTTGCGGCTCCTAAACGCAATCAATTTTTATAAATGATGTCTCTAAAGAAATTGAATTTCACGGAGACGTGATGAATTGCACTTTCACTTTAACTTTTGAGGTATTTGTTAAAAAAAACCGCATCAAAATATTCTCGTCAAATGCAATCCGCAACATTCAAACAGCATTGCTAAACTTTATTGAGTTAAATAACTCCTAAACGAAGCGTTCTAGGGTCTTAAAATCTGGAATATTGAAACCATATTCTGAGCATTAAAATCTGGAATTTCGTGGCCTCAAAAACATGTTCATCGCACCGTAATCTATAGGATGAGAGATTCTTGGACATTCCATTACATTTTGCTGGTCCAGCGCTTCTCAATACTACCCCACGTGTTCAGAGACGTGCAGAATCAGCAACAGTACGAGAAATTAAACTAATTGCTGATATTCGAGGTGATTAAATTGCACGGGGGTACCTCTCAGTTCGGTAATAAAGTTAAATAATATTCCAAAATATAGGATTCTACATGCCCGAGCCTGTATTTTTGCATGGACAACTTTACGTGGCTTTCTTAAGAGTAAAAAGATTTTCTAATATTTTTGGGGCTATCGAGGAAAGCGAAAAGCTAACTGTCAAGCAAGGTTGTCTAATTACTTCAAATTCTGTTTTTAAGGAATTGCTGTGAATTGTTCCAAGAAAATCTGTCAATAACACTGAATAATCCTTTATTAAAAATTTGTTTCAAACATCAATTTTATTGTTTGTTATTTTTATTTTATATTCTATAAGTTCATAGGAAGTTACCTTGATAATTGTTTGAACAAATAATTACGTGTCGTTAACAACTTTCCCCCCTTAATATGGACATGGAAGGATAGAGAAGAGGGTGGAATTTAACATACGAGAGTTCTCGCACGGGTACGCTAGTAATGGCTATAGCTGTTGACGGTCAAGGAAACACAAAAATTACCACTCAATCCGTGTGTTTTGTGGCTGTGCAGCCACCGCGCAGGGCGACTGCAGGTGCACGGATTGACACTGGGAAGCGCAATTCTACAGGCGTAGATCCGCGAAGACTCACTTCATTGAGATGTGACCTTCACCATCCTGACGCGCGAGTCTCTAACTCTTTTATTCAGTCTATCAGGCAAAGAGTACGTATGTTTTGGCAGGGTTGCGAAAAATTCTTTAAATTTAGTATTTAAATACTTCGCCAAAATACTTCGTAAATAAGTATTTAAATAATACTCAAAATACATTAGGTTTTGAATATATAAATACTTACGTATTTAAAATTATTCAGTTACTCAAAATACAGTAAAAACAGTACTTTTTTATTGCAACAATTGATTGTAAATGTCAATTACTAAAAATACTATTACTATAAATTTCAAATAAAGTCATAAATGTCTTAACGATAACTTATAAGTCTAATTCAAATAAGCGGAATTTCATTTTAGAGCAACCAGTTTTTCAAACAAATCATCAGATAATAAATCACTACTCTGCGAATGTATAAAACCTGCAAAGGAAAACGATCGTTCAAGTGGCACGGATGAGCGTAAACTACTGTTATAAGTGGAGCTGGTACATGTAGTCAATAAAAACGTCGAAAATAGGAAGGCAAATAGGCATTTAAAACTTAAAAATAGTCAGAGAAATGAGCATTATGATTAAATAATATTAAAATTTATACGTAACACGTACTACATAAAGAATGAACACAATTCTCTAAAAACAAACCAAATTTCTTCGATTGTCAAAACATAATGCGGAGTCAGATAATATTTCCTAAGAGATGACTCGTGTAGAATTTTATATTTTGTTGGTTAAACTGGTTAAATGTTGGAGTTTCAAATGTTGAAAATGGAATGTTTGCCGCGTGGCATAAGTCAGTATTGAAATTCTTTCTTGTCTTCATCTTTTGACTGCACTTTCTGAAGAAGATTTGAGAAGTTGTTCTCACTTTCTTTCGCATTTGTGCATGAGTTGCACTGCCAGTTCGTGCTCAGATCTTGCCAGGGTAGCAGGTCAGATCGCTCCGCACGATAAGCTGTCGCGGCTAGGGAAAGTGACGTACTGGAGACAACGTGCAGCGAGGCTAAAGGCCGCTCCACAATAACTCGCGAACAGGAACGGGAACGGCAGGGAAGTGCGCTTCACAATAAACGCCAACGGGAAGAGGAATAGCGCTATGAACCAGAAGCGGTTAAAACGAGAACTTTAAGAAACAGTTGCCGAAACCGAAGCACTTCTAGCTATGCTGCTGTGTTCACTCTTTGAATTGCCATCTGTCTGATGTGTTTGCGTGAGCTGCTATGAATAAGAAATATTTTAACAAAAGTCGAATCCCAGAATTCAACGGTTCTTAACTCGTAGAAACTATTTTAACTATGCATCAAAGTTACAATCATCGTGTAAAATCCGAAAGATGCAAAAAGTATAAAGACCCCCTTCAATGCCAAAGATGCCTAATCTATGGTCATACCAAAAACAATTATAATCACTCCATCACGTGTGCATTCTGTGCCGGGAACCATTACTCTGGCCTAAGAAGGACGAATATCCTGTGTGTGCGAACTGCAATGGAAACCACAAGGCCGACATAAGAAACATGAACTGCGCGTACTACAAAGAGATCTTAGATAGGAAAAGTAACTCTAAAAGTAAAAATAATGGAAATCCTTCAAACTTCAATGCTATTCCTCCTCTCCAAAATCAATCAATAGCCCATTTCCCGCCACTGCCGCAATCCCAGCCCATGCAAAACTTCACCCATATTTCAAACACAAACAATCCACCTCCTAGCACATCGCAAAACACCCACCATTCTAATAATATCCAATCTAATCACCCAATAATCACCACTATAATTAACTCCACCACCTGCATTATTAACTTCATCAGCTCTCTAATCCCATCTATAATTAGTACTATTCAGAACTCTGGGTCCGAATATCTAACCAACAATGGCAAATAAATCCCAAAACAATGTAACCATTCTAAATTGAAACGCAAACTCAATCACCAACAAAAAACTGAACTCATTTATTTCCTTCATCACTACAACATAGATGTAGCTCGTATTAAAGAAACACACTTGCGCAAAAAAGTTAATTATTTATTCCCAGTTATAATCTATATAGAACTGACAGAACCGAAACGAAAGGCGGCGGTGTACTCATCGCAATCAAATCTATTCACACGCATAATCAGGAAACTCTCCCGGACACACCAGACTTAGAATGCTAACAGCCTCAATTCAATGCTAACAGCCTCAATAATAATTAACAATAACCCTTTGAAGATAATAGCTGCATACGAACAGCCCACAATAAAAATAATAAACACAAACCTCCAAAATTTATTTAACCCCAATGATAAAGTTGTGCTATTAGGTGACCTCAACGCCAAACACAGTAACTGGGGATGCTAATCCAACAATCAAGACGGTAAACTCTAGCCCAATTAGTAAACAATGCCAATATTAAAATTCTCTCCCCCAGTGAACCTACTTACTACCCACAAGACCGTTCGCGTAATCCAGACATTCTCGACATTGGCCTAACCAACACAAACATTAACTTCCATTTATCGGTAATATTCGAACTTGATTCTGACCATATCCCAGTTTTACTTACTTCACAGCAAATCTCGCCTCAACATGCCCCTATACTACATACATTGAGATAACAACAGACAAAGTACATGTAAAACCCTTTTCACGATATCCTAACAATAATATTTACAATTAATTTTCTTTGATTTCACCAATCAAAATATTCATCATTACGCAAGTGCACTTTGTCAATTTATTAAAATAACAATTAATTTAATCCTTAATAAATTTATGCATAGCCATGTTCTCTCAATACCTTAAAATAAAATGACATTCTTGGCCTTGTTATAATCTAGAAATAATAAAATAATAAATGTTTGTTTACACTTCCCTTTGCTGTAGTTCTGCGACCTCCCGATCTCCAGCATCCATAACCTAATCCACACTAATTGTAAACTTACGTCCTCAATTTTTGCGCTCCATTTCAACACACTTCCATCGTTCGCGGCTTAACCACCGATCCTCCTCGTAACTCGGCTCGACTGGTCTGAAGAAGTTATATCTTCTGACCACGTTGTTTTTAAAAACAAAGGACGACTTGTTCATTACGATGTTCTTTCGTATTTTTCTTTGATTTATGTTACTCACTCAATAAACCTCGCGGTATTGTCACAATTTCCAGAAAATGTTTCCAATTAATGATATTGTCCGTGATTTATGTTAAAAATACTGGTTTCCCTTTATTTAATAAATAAATACAGTTCTGTTCGTCACCTTTTTATAACAACTGACGGTCTTCTCACAATGTATAATATTTCTTATCATCACGAATTCTATTTCCTATTGAACGGAACAACTTGGTGACATGTTTTTAACGTCAAAAATTGCCATAATTTTATTTTTTACAGTCCCCATATTGTATTTTAATCTTCGTTTCCGATAATGTGAATAATTGCGATTTATTACATTTCACCAATGCACCTTCATTTGTTTGTCCATGCCTCCGCATTGCAAATCAAGTGTCTTTTTCTAATAAAAAAATAAACATTGGATGCGTCTTAATAGACCATCACACCTCTTAGCCCATTTGACAGTGTATAAGCTCGTTATTGGCCTGCATTTACATCTTCTACACTTCTAAATTGTTAATGTTATGACAACTGTTGTTATTGTTTCCTGAATGTAACCATAAAAAATGTAGACAAGAATGGGCACTCAACAACATCGAATAAATGGAGTGGAAGGTCGGGATAAATCATAGTTTTAGTATTGTGTAAGTTGGAAGAAGACGCATCACTTTAGTGGGGGACAAACTTATTGGGTTTATTGGATGAGTCAAATAATAAGTTTTTAACAAAAATTAATAACCAGTTCTAAAGTGAATTTTAAATTGGGACTTTTCCAGTGAGCAGGTAATTTATTAAATGCAGACTAGTCTGGATCGCTTCAAAATTTAGAATTATATTCTTCGAATACTATCGATTATTTTCATACACACAGAGAAAAATCCTGATTGCACCTCTGATTGCAATGCAAAATATACTATACGATTTATAATATACGGAACATGTCTGGAAATTAGTTTCTATACAATTTATTACAAATCAATATTCACATTTTTATTTAGCCAAGGAAAACAATGAAACATGTTAAACTATACACAATACAATATGCAAGGAAAATTGTGAACACACAGAGGGTTGATAGCAAACACAGATGATGATGATGATGATGATGATGATGATAATAATAATTAATAATAATAATAATAATAATAATAATAATAATAATAATAATAATAATAATAATAATAATAATAATAAGCCAGTTCGGATCGCTAAGACACCAGCAGAGGCGATCTCGAGCGGAAGGATCGCGCGTTCGAGTTCCGCCTCGTGCATGGGTGTGTTTGTGTATGTTTGTTTGTGTGTGCCGACCGTTCATCCTTCATTATCATCATCATTCCATCTTCCATCCCCCAGGACTAGCAACCCTGCGGTATAAAAATCGGATTCAGCCAAATGATGATCCCCTGATTAGTTACATGCAAAACGTGCAACGCGATAAAACGATACCGAGCCCGTGCAAGTGCATGTCCTGCGTGGTTCAAGAGGTCTTATTCGCGAGCAAATAATAATAATAATAATAATAATAATAATAATAATAATAATAATAATAATAATAATAATAATAATAATAATAACTTGTAGTAGTATTCTTTAACTAATAGTTTTCCTGAAATTTCATATGCAGTGAAGCCAGATCAAGTGGAAAACAACCACATATATTGCACCCCCAAAAGAATTGTCTCACGTCTTTTTAGGTTTTTGCTACTATTATTAGTGATTTTTCAATTTGGTTTGTGATTTTTCTGGTGTGACGTAGAAAACCGAGTTATAGTGTTTTCTACACCGAATTATTGCTTTAAAGGATGTAGTACGTATCATAGATTAAAACAATACCCTTTTAGTCATGTTGGCACGCATTATTGTCATAGTTGTGAGACTTGTAATATGTGTAAAATGTTAATATATTTATTAGTATAATTTATAAATTTTTTTGGCCATCCTTACACAATGTTAGTGTCAGGCAAGTTGTGTCTATTTTGTGATATTTAGAGATAGCAAATACATGTACAATTTAAGCTTTATGGAGAGTTGTAATTATCTCTCTTGGCAAACTCATTTTTAAAATTCATACTTTCATGCATGTTTTGGTAGTATTTTTCATGAATAATTATTTTTTCAATTAATAATGAATATCTATACTCCTATCCAGCATATTGAAAACTTTAATTACTACTAAATTATTATATCATTAAAATATTATAATTGATGCATAGCGTGTTAGATCCTAGCACTTTTCTTCGTTTATTGTTATACTACAAATTTGAATCCTTCAGAACACATGCTAAATTTCCAAAGAAAGTACACAATCTGTGTGGAACAATTGTAAAATAATGCCAAATAATTAAATCACAAAGAATAATGCAGATACAGAAAGCCATAACTCAGTATCACTGGTAACTGACAATGCGGAGAAGAAAATAATGAAGTGCAGACTCATAGTCCACTCGCATGCAATAAAATAAAATATGTTAAAAACTATGTATGTAAAAGATAAAAATGTATATTTAATTAAATTTTATGAAATTGCCTATAACAATTCAGAAACTGGAAACAGCAGGATTACTTTCAGAGTAGACATTAAAAATTGTTGAAAACATTACAATATCTATGAAATTAGTGTTTGGTCATGTGAGTGTGACTGCTAAGAAAAAATTATATAAAGCAGTAAATTCAAATTCTGAATTTAAACTTCTCCAAAATGTTAAAAAAAATTGTGGTTCAAGATGAAGAAAATGCAGAATTTGACCTCCCCCTTTGGCTCAGAATTCATCTTAGAAATATGCTCCAATTACATCATGTGATGTAGAAAAATTTTCAAAAACATTCATTTCTGACAAAGGGATGAATTTGACTCAGTAAAATTTAGAAAAATTATTTATTGTTACAAAAGGCAATGAAAAAATACCAAGTTCAAATTTGATTGTGCATGTTTTGTCAAATTTTAACTGGCATATGTGTGCAGGTTTTAGCATTTTAAAGTGCCCAAAAATCCTGTCTAATGATATTGAGTTGTTTTATTTTAAGAGGAAAATATTTTGTTTACTTGGCTAGGGAAATGTTTCTGAAAATTATCAAGGTCAACACAATTACAACAGTAATGACATTTCCTTGCTCATCAATATCTGAGATATTTTCTCTGGTAATTTTGATAATGAAAAGTAGCCAAAATCATTGCATAATATTTGCGAATGCAATGTTATCCAAACTATAAGCCACAAACAGCAGACTGTGGAGAACCCTAAATGATGAAAAATTTGAAAGCTTTTTTTCTCAGTTACGAAAGTAAAAATTAATAATCTGTGAAAAGAAAATTACAGGTTGTCGTACTCCATGAACTTGTTTTGGAAATATATTTGTAAATCAATGTCCTTTTTTAAGAAGAGGTCGGCAACGGCTCTGAAGAAGGAAGAGATGCTTGACAGCTCTCTAACGACAGAAGAGGCGGAAGACTTTAATACCTCTTTTCTCAAAAAACTGCTACCTTGCAGATGATGATGTTTCATCAAAAAGGTTAGAGGAAGGAAACCTCGAGAATAAATCCCGGGTCCTCCAAGTTGGGGGTTGAGATGTTGAGCCTGCACCCCATCGCTCAGAAAAAACTCAACATGCACGAGTCCCAAGCAAAGAGCCTCGGAATCATGCTAGTCTACGACGACGACTTGACCTTAGAAATAGGTATATGAATTTTGGAACTTGGAATGTGCAAGGCATAGCCACAAAGGAATCCGACGTTTTTAGAGAATTAGACAGGTTAAATTTAGATGTTGCTGCTACAGGTTAAATTTAGACAGGTTAAATTTAGATGTTGAAACTAAAAAGAAAGGGAAGGGTTTGGAAGAGATTCAAAATTACGTTCACATATACAGCGGAGTAAATAAAGAAAACAGAGCAAAGAAAGGAGTATCCATTGCCATACGCAAATCTTTAAAACATCATATAAAAAAATGGGATGGTATAAATGAAAACCTACTACGAGTTGATCTGCGTCTGAAAGGGTACGATATGATCGTAATTGCCGCCTATGCGCCCACGGACAGTGCAACTGATACCGAAAAATTTGAATTTTTTACCAACTTGACGAACCTTCTGGACCAAATTGGAAACAGGAAGGAAATATATTTAATGGGCGACTTTAATGGAAAAGTAGGAAGACAATATGGAAGAAATGTTGTAGGGAAATTTGGAGAAGATGTAAAGAACGGGAATGGGGAAAGACTGATAGATGTGTGCGAGCAATATGAATTGAAGATATGGAATGGTTTTTTTCAGCACAAAAATATCCATAAATATACCTGGTCTCAACCATCAAGGAAATTATACTCTATAATTGATTACATTATTGGTAAACAGAGTAATAAGACCAGAGTGGAGGAATGTAGAGTTTATAGAGGTGCAGAGTGCGGATCTGACCACTTCCTTTTGCGAGCCAAATGTCTTTTCCCCTTCCAAAATGGAAAAGTAAAAAATCAAATAAAAGAACAAGACTCTAGAAGAAAAGGCGAAGATATTAAGTACAAACTGAGTTTACTAGAAGACCCATCAATCCTGTTCTTGTATAAGCTAAGGCTCAGTTGGAAGTTGCAAATTGTGGATGACTCCTCTCCAAAAGCAATGTACAGAGATATAACAAAGTACATACATGAAGCGACATACGAAAGTTTGGGGAAAATTGAAAGGAAGCAGCAGAGAACCGGGACGTATTGGTGGAGTGACAAATTTGCTGAAAGGGTACGGGAGAAGAAAAACGCCTATCAAAAGTGGCTGACGACCCATGATCTAGATGACAGAAAAACTTACACACGAATATGTAGAGAAGTAAAAAAGGAGATTATAAAAGCCAAAAATGATATGTGGGACATCAAGTGTCAAGAAATCAGCAACACCATTGGAAGCTCAAGATCACGGGAGGCACGGAAAGTGTTGAAACAACTGAGAACAAGTGAAGTGAGATATGGACATTTGCAGCTTATAAGCTCAGAAAACTGGGCAAATTATTACAAAGAACTTCTGCAGGAACACCGTGCAGAATACCGCACTCTATATCAACTGAAGGATACATCTGACAATCCGGTAGAAGATATATCAGCAACTGAAGTTGAGAAAGTGGTGAAAAGTTTCAAAAGCGGTAAAGCTCCCGGACCCGGTGGGATAAATATAGAACTAATAAAATCGGCTCCATCGGTGTTGTTTGAACAGCTTTCAGAATTATTTAATGCATGTCTCAGGGGCCGTGGGATACCTGAAGTCTTTAAAGTGGGTTACATCTCCAATATATTTAAAAAAGGAGATAAAGAGGACTGCTCCAATTACCGTGGTATAACTGTCCTGAGTTCCCTTGGTAAAATATATGGTAAAATTATTAAAAACAGATTGGAAAATGAAATAAATGAAATGGAAGAACAGAGTGGTTTTCGTGCTGGTAGATCCTGCACAGATAATATATTTACCATCCGACAAGTTACAGATAAGCGGCTGGCGCATAACCTTGAGACACATCTAGTCTATATTGACTTGCAAAAGGCGTACGACAGTGTCCCCCTTTCAAAATTGTGGATGGCCATGGAAAACCACCATATTAATAGCGTATATATTAAGGCCATTAGAGAGTTATATACGGACAATATCGCTTATGTCAAATTAGGAAATAGCATATCAAAAGAAATAAAAATAAATAAAGGGCTAAGACAGGGGTGTTGTATTGCACCAACTCTCTTCAAAATATATCTAGGAGAAGCTCTAAAAAACTGGAAGATAAAATGTGAAAGGATGGGAATAAAATTGAATGACGATATGTTATATTCACTAAATTTTGCAGATGACCAAGTGATATTCGCAGAGGATGAAGACGATGCACATTATATGTTAAGGAAATTAAATGAGGAATATGGAAAATGGGGCTTGAAAATCAATTTTAAGAAGACAGAGTACATGGTGGTAGGAGGGACAGGAAAAGATTTAGTAATGGAGGATGGCTCGGTTGTTAAGTGTTGTCAGACGTATAAGTATTTAGGAACAATTTTAACAGACCAAGGGGGCAGTGAAGAGGAAATTAAACATCGCATTCGGCAAGGAAAATCTGCTATTCGGCAATTGCATTCAATAATATGGAATAAAAATATTTCTAATAAAGTGAAAATTAGAATTTATAAAGCAATTGTGGAAAGTATATCACTGTATGGTGCTGAGTTGTGGGAGATCTCAAAAAGTAATGAGAAAAAGTTAAAGGCTATGGAAATGGAGTTTTGGAGACGCAGCTGTAGTGTAACGTTAATGGAAAGAATCAGGAATGAAAATATAAAGCAGCAAATGGGTGTCATGTCGGATATAATGGATACAATAGAAGGGAGAAGGTTAAAATGGTATGGTCACCTTAGAAGAATGCCGGAGGAAAGATGGCCATTAAAAACTTAGAGGTGGCAGGTGCCAATGCACAGAAAGAGAGGTAGACCAAGACTCACGTGGTATGACGGTGTGCGACAGACAATGAGAGATCGTCACATCGAAGATGATGATTGGCAAGATAGAAGAAGATGGAAGCTTGGGTGCGAGAGACGCCGCATGGTGTAGTTCCACTCGCAGAAAAGAAGAAGAAGAAGAAGAAGAAGAAGAATGTCCTTTTGAAAAAAACAGCATTTTGGAGTTCATGACCCTTTTCTAGTGGGAATGTGAAATGTTTTTTCATTGTTGTTACTTAGTCATTCTGACAGCACAACTTTATGAAACTCATTGAAACTAAAATTGAATTATAACACTAGTTATATTACCTAATGAGAATTGTAAAATAAGTTGCCTGGTCAAAAATGATACACACTAACAAATTGAACCATTACGTATTTAGTACATTTTGGGAATGTTAAATATGAATGAAATCTCAAAAGTTCATGATGCTTGCAAAATTAGAAAAATGTGTATTGACATCACTTACAAATACATGATCATGATCTAGTCTTAATATGCAATAGGCATTTGTAATTCATGATATCCATGATTATCTGCCAATAAATCAATTTCCCTCACCTGTGCCAAAAACTACCTGAAAAATAAAATTAATACAATAGTATTTAAATATATAGTTAAAGTGATAATTGTAAAAAATAGAAAAATAACAATAGAGAGTATTTTACAACCGTTTTTTATTTTATTTTGAGGAATGCACTATTATTTTGTTCAGTTATTTATAGAACATAATAAGCTTTAGTCTCAATTTAAATAATCAAAATTCTGTTTAATTATAGCATATTGAGATATACAAAATTTCTCTACATTAATATCTGGCAAAGATCTTAGCGTCCGGCTTGCTGGGCCAATGGGTCACGATATATTACAATCCTTGTTTCCTTTATAATGGATTATAGGATCCGCTGACTATACAGCGCTGCTGGGAATCTGAAATAGAATGATTCTATTCCTAGATCATTACTGTTTGGATTGATTAAATGAAAGATCACTTTCTTTTCTAAAGAACAAAATTTAACAAAGTTTATTGTTACCTTTTAGAAAACAATTTAGTGAATTTAATAAAATGATTTGATGTTATGCCTTTGATCCAGATATCTTTGAATTTACAGTTTTATACCGCGGTTAACTTATCTATTCTTCGTTGATGTACCTCGTAGACTTCTCAGTCGAAATATCTTGCGAGCTTGCCGTAGTCCAAAGTCCCAAGAAATCCTCTTCTGCCCCTATCCAGGCTGGTCTCAAACTAGCAAAATTATCAGTCCCGATTACGTCCTATGACATAGTCCCGAAATCTATTACTCGATTACCACTCCCGACAAAGTCCCAATTTATGCATCAATATTACTTCCACATGCAATATCTGCAATATCATTTACTGTCCTTAAAATTTCACGATCTGATAACCCGACTCTGACTATCTGCACTACACTCGCTCCCTCTCACGAATCTACGATCAGTTCAGACACGCGATGCCGGTCAGAATTGAAAATCTTCCTGCATGATTCACCCCTCGAAGACTTCGTATTCTACCTTCTCTTTTTTCATAACATTTGACCGTCCTTCTCTCACCCAGCCAATCCATACGTTCGTTATATTTTGGTGTAGCTGACCTTTCGATCGTCTAAACTTCTTCGCCCAATCCCAAAATTTCTACTTTCGGCATCCAGCCACCTCTTAATGCATTTACAAAAAACAAAAACTACATTGTTTATTCCCGGTCGTTGCTAAGCCCTTCCTCTCGTGATATTTCCTAATGCATGTTCCACCATATAGTCTACAAATAAATGTTAGTTTATTTTCATGTGACATATCGGTATGTCACAATATGAAAAGGCTAAACAACAATTAATTCTTCATTTTCTAATTGCCATTAACGACATTTGAAGACTATTTTAAAATAATTTAAATACATTGGCAGCACAGTAAATATTATTTTTTTTTGCATTTTAATACCAATTTGCAATACCTAATTGAGTATTAAAAACTAATCAAATAACTTTTTCTTTTTTAATAACTACTTTTTTGACAATTAAAAAGCCCAAATGAATGCAAAGCTGAGCCCTCTGTAGCCACCTAACAACTTTAGAATTTGAATTGAAAGGATTTAAACCTATGATATAAAAGAAATCATTGTTTTTCTTGTCCGACATAAGCTTTTGGAGGAATTTTACAATTAATTTACATTAACATAACTTTGATCTGGATTAGTGGCCAAATGCTGTATTGTACATGATGTTCACATAAACTAATACATGCATTTCTATTATTACAACACACAATAGAAATATATACGTACCTTAAAGTAACAATTCCATTCCACCATTCTCTGAGAAACGCGGTTGACAATTCTTGCTTGATTCCAAATTGGCGGTGGAAATGTAAGTATCATTTCATTATTTTTTCGAACTTCATTCGAATATCCCGTTCACTCCCAATAAAGTAAGACTTTAACTTCAATGAGATGATTTAGACTCTGTAGTCTAGCGTCTATTAAAAGATATCCACCAATATTCACTGCTCCCAGTTCACACTAATGCAGCACGATGAGTTTCATCATGGTAGATACGGATATTCCAGCTAACTCTCTTGTAAGTTCAGCGATTTGCTTAATCGGTAACGACGAATTCCTATGCAACGACAAATTAAAAACTTTCAGAACGATGCGCTTTTCGCCACTTGGAAGAAATTTTGCGTTTATTGAAGGGCCAGCCTTGGGCCAGTCTCTCTCTCAGACTATGTAAAACGAACTGAATAGCATGTGCTCGCAGGCCGTTCGGCGGCGCGGCGCGGCGGTCCCTTGAACCGCGCCTCACTCTATGTCGATCCGCATGTGAGTGGGCACATCGCCCAGCAACATCCACGCGTTTCACAATGGGCTTCTTTTTCGTTGCAGAAGTTTTGATACAAGATTAATTTAACGAACGATGGCACATAAATTAGTTCTTATGCAGAAAACTAACATTGTATTTGTTTACATCTGGATTTTTCTTAGGATGAAAGGATAATAATGCGTTGTGGCCAGGCTGCAGACTACAGGCTTTGGCGCGCATGCATCTTCCTATCCCCCCTCTCCCCCCACAGACGAAAAATAATATAATTACACTGGTCGACAAAAAAGAAAAAGTTTTTGTCTCAGAAAGAAAAATATCTGATTCTGGTAGCATTTTTTTCTCCTGAATTCAAATATGATATCGGTTTTTCTCCATCACGCAAGATTTTCGAGAGACAGGCATTTATGATTTCAAACACTTTAATATTTTCTACATTCTTGAGTGCACTACATTCGAACATTTGAACTCACCTAAAAATTCAGAAATTACTGTATTTTGCTTGTGGAGCATCCCTCTTGATGGTCCAACAGTAATCGGCCAGCATATTAGGATTCCATTTGCCTTGATATCTCTTTTCTATAACTGAAATCTCCTGATGAAAGCGTTCCCCGTGCTCATCGCTCACTGATCCCAAGATTTTCCAGGAGGAAATCTAGGCGCGAGTGCAGGAAGTGTATTTTTAAGAACACATTACAGCCCAAATTTTTATAAGATGTTATAAGATCATTGACAATATCACGGTAATTTTCTGCCCGTCGATTTCCAAAAAACTGTGAGTTACTTTCTTGAATACTTGCCAAGCTGCTTTCTCCAGTGGTTTCAATATTTCCTCAAACTTCTCATCATGCATTAGTGATCGTATTTGTGGACCCACAAATATCCCTTCTTTAATTTTCGCTTCACTAATTTTTGGAAACTTCTGTTTTAGGTACATGAAACCAGGAGTATTGCTCATGGCTTTCACGAAATTCTTCATTAATCCTAGTTTGATATGTAACAGAGGTAGATACACATTTTTAGAATTACACAATGAGTCATGTTTCACATTTTTCTGTCCAGGAACGAATGAATCGCGTTTAGGCCATTCTTTTCTGTGTAATGGTTTTTTCTGTCCCTACTATCCCAAAGACACAAAAAATAACAGTACTTTGTGTAACCAAGTTGCAGACCAAGAATAAGTGCAATTACCTTCAAATCACCATAAATATTCCATTCATACACTGCATATTGAAGCTTTGTCAATATAAATTGAAAGTTTTCATGTTTCTTTCATACTAGCAGAGTGAGCCAGAGGTATTGATGAAAATTTATTTCCATTACGCAGAAGCACTGCTTTTAAACGTGCTTTGGAGGAATCAATGAACAAGCGCCATTCTGTTGGGTTATGTTCAATACCAAATGTCTCCATAAGAGAAGAAATGTCATTGCAATACACTAAGCCATTTTCTTCAGAACAATTGTCTTTAAATAAAGAATGACGACTACGATAAGTACAAATTTTTGTATTCTTTTGAAGAAGATTCCATCCTTTTAGCGGGACCCAAGCATTTTAGACTGGATTTTGGATAACTTTAAGTCTCGTGTGAGATCGTTAAGATATTCTTGAGTCAACAAATGAGGCTCAGATGAACAGGTTTGTTCAAAAGTTGTATCATCAAAATCTGTTTCTTCTTCTTCCTTACTTCCATGGGAATCTGAGCTCTCTTCATCTAATGTCATGTTTTGGAGGCTTTGGTATGGGCAATTCTTCGCTGTGTGGAACGGGTCTCATTGCAGATTGCAAGTCAGAGTACACCACTGTATGTTTTGATTTTGACGTAATCCCTTTAATGTTTATTAAGCAGGAATAACAGTCAGAGGAGTGATCTTTAGGTTCCCTCCAAATCATAGGGATAGCAAATGGCATGTGGTGTGTGCCAACCTTCCATGCAGTTAGAACCCTACGACGTGATAAACAATAGATATGTGGGGCCCAGGTCCTTGTTTGGTCCCCCACTTTACACCCAAAATAAAGTTCATAACACTTTTTTACTAATGGAGTAAGGTTTCGCCTTTGGGACTTCAGCGTCACTTCACCACATATATAACAAAAGTTATGATGATTTCAACAAACTTTAGGCATTTCGTAACTTACAACAAAGTAAAATCCAGGCACAAAGCACTCACAATTAAGTGATTACTGGTTCACTGCTATCTCACAACTGACATCGTTCGAATTAAAGCGTGCTACCCTAGATCATGTTTGTGCCTGTCTGTGCAGGTTTGAACTTGCACAACAGAAGCAATGGTACAATTGGAGTCAGCAGATTTGGTTCCATCACATTTACAATGCTTGAAGAGTTTTTATTTTACAATGAAAAATGGTCGTTTATTAAAAAAATTTAAAACCATTAATTGAATTGAAAAATTTGAAATTAAAATAACTGGGTGATGAATAAATTCCGAATACATATTTGAAAACACAATAAAAAAACTGCATTAAGTACAACTATTGGTACTCATGAGACAAAAATTATGTTGACCAGTGTTATTAAAGTTTGTCTCAAACTTCGTTCCCGTTTTGAGCAAGAATGACAGATATGTTTTCTTCGGTTGAAGTCATAATTATTGTATCATGCTTCTATTATGTAATTGAAATAATGTAATATAATGTAATAAATAAATAATATATCTATCAATTACACGCTATTGAAAACTACAGAATGCAATAGATACCATTTGTTTGTAGTTTAACAGATTTTGAATGTTTCTAAAGGTAAAATTTCAATACGTAATTTTAACCTGACAATGTAGTACCTGGCTGCTGTGCAACATGATTAGGCTTGACGATGCCGACAGGTCCGTTTACGAAGTAATATCGCCCTCTCAGAAATCACAGGCCGGTTGGTCCAGCAAGGTTGACTTTTATCTTAGATGCTGTCGTAACCAGGAAATGGAGTAAAGCAACAAGGTTTCCGTTTCGCATTTTGTGTAACTATTGAAACCTTGTTGCGAATTATGGGATCTTTTTTTTCAGTGCAGTCTTTGGTCCAAGTGCTGAAGAACTGTAAAAAGAATGACCACCTGCCTGATTAGGATTTCAAGAGTTATTAGTATTTCAGATGTTCACTCTGCCCCCAGAATGGATGGGTGACAGCGAAACGAATTCAAATATTAACCATTCCACGTCAAATCGCACAAGACTTGATACGGGTTTTTTATAAATGTATGATATTTTTTATTAAATCTGGACATCAAAAAAGAGACAGGTGTTTCTTTATTTACCTGAAAATTGATTATTTGTGTAGTTATGAGTATATTAAATTTTAGAATTTACGCCTACTTCGCGAAATATGATTGATGGATGCTCTGGATGTGGAGATGGATGCTCTGAATGTACTTAACATAAAAAGTTCTTGTTTGTTTCATATAACACTTTGATAGGTATATTTTATTTCTCTTTAAATTACTTTCTCAAACAATATATATTTCATTAAAAATAGTAATTATTTTAAAAAAATGAAACTTTCTGTGTGAACTCGCTCAGATAAAATTTTGAAAAAAATATAGGCGTATTTCTTACTCAATTTTGTACAAAACACAAGAAAACAAATGGGCATTGAACACGTACAGATGTAAAAACAAATTACTGTAAGTATGCAGGCGCGCGCTCCTTGCCCCTGTACTAACGAATTGTGTTCGATCAGTCTTTGATACAAGTGCCAAAGAACAATAAAAGGCAATAAATGGCATCTGCCAGATTAGGGTTTCTAGGAATTTTAGTAACTCATATGTTCACTCTGTCCCCAGAAGGGATGGGTGTCAGCGAAACGAATTCTACTACTGCTTTTCCTCGAGTCAGCGAAACGAATTTAACTGCTGAGTCCCTTTGCGTCATAGGGATAGGGTGCCCTCTTGACCTTACTCGTGAAATACAATAGATCACTTGTCAATGGACTTGAGCGAACTTTTGTGAAAATCAGTCGCAATACGTATCTTATAAAGAGAAGAGTACTAGAGCTTGTTCTGTGAATGATGTGTATATTGTGCAATAAGAGTGGCGATCACCGTATGAGATACAACAGATGTTTCAATCAATTTAATCTTTCCGATCACGGTTTTAAGAAACGAAAATCTTGAAATTGCGAAATCCACGATTTACTAGTGAAATTTGATTTGGAGGAGTCATTAGATTGGCGAATTTGTGATTCATGTCAGAAAAAGGGAGCCGGCTTCCTGCTTTTTGTTACTGAAGAGAGCGTGGCTCCCGTGGCATTAACAAAAGTAGCCCAGTGAATATAGGAAAGCCCAGTGAATATAGTGAAAACAGTGGAAATTAAGGAAATGAAAATTAAGTTGTTCAGATAGTTCAAGTGCCAAATGAATGTAGAGAAGATAAACAAGAATTTAATTGCAATAGGAGAAACTCCGTCAAGAAAAGAAAATTGCAACAACGGTATCCCCATGTGAAATTCCAGACACTACACAGATAATTTCTTTCACATTGAAGATCCTTCGACGTCAGTTGAAAAATCAGGCAATAAAGATATTATTAAGAAACTTATCGATTTCTTTTACTCAACAGATCACAAGACGTTGAAAATTCAAATTTGGAAAATTTTTGAAAGTTGGAAGTATAGTAAAATTAAACGACCCTTCGCAGCAACTGAACACATGATAAAAGTGGCTAAAAAGTTGGATGAAGAAAATGGAATTTCGTCTAGACCTGACAGTAAATTCGGAAAAGCATTAGAACTGTGTATTGTGACGAAAAATCAGGGCTTCTAAAGTATGCGAGTACATGCCATTGAAGTGAGTTGTGAGGGACCAGAAAATTTTAAAATGCCAGTCAAAACGTGAGTCCAGAATTCGTCATTTAACCATCAAATGCAATCGTGGAGTTGTACCACCTCAACAAGTACTTAAATTACTGCTTCATTAAACGAAACCGACGGCCAGTAACGCAAGAATCGCGTCGGTTGCAGCAATCTACTGCACACTGCTTGGTAAAAAATTAATATTTTTTAACTTACTGACTTTTTAAACTTACTCTTATATTTTTTCTGGAGTCGTCAACCATATTCTAGTGCGTTTATTAATATTTTTTCTTTAAATTTAGCTCATCGAATTTACAAAAATATTCAATTACCAAAATTTTAATTTTTTAAAAAATTGAAAATTCAGAAAATTAAATATTTTCCAAAATTTCAAAAATTAAGCTGGTTATAAGTTTCGAAAGGAATTTGAACGGATATTCTATAATTAGTGTATTCAAATAAGTGATATTTTTAAATTAGTGATGCGTGTCATTTTTAGCAAATTTCATTATGCAATATTTCCGAAAATAATAAAGTAGAGAAAAAATAAAATTGCACGTGTTAACCTATTTGATCTATATAATAAATAGAAAAAAATAGAAAATAATTAAAAATCAGAAGGTCAAATTTTGGTCTTTTTTTTGTGCGATTTGACGTGGAATGGATCATGTACTTACTGTACGTTTCACATACAATTAATAGAAAAATAAATCCTGGGACACCCTAGGAAAACACTTTTTACTTTCTCGTATACATACGTATATACGGAGTAATGAACGTAGTATAGAGAAAATTATATAATGCGAATCGATTTCGGGATTTCAACGGAAATACACGTTTTGTGGTCCCCTGATATCGAATGTTTTTCTTTTTCTTAAACGTCCGTCCGTCCGTATGTGAACACTACTAGCGCCTAAACCACACGTACGATCTTTTCCAAATTGAAGAAACTCCTGTCCATCTGGCTCGATTTGAAGCTTTGAGATTTTGAAAAACATTCTTTAAAATTTCGCGGTACTTTACACGAAGCCCCCGGACA
Source organism: Teleogryllus occipitalis (assembly GCA_011170035.1). Lineage (NCBI taxonomy): Eukaryota > Metazoa > Arthropoda > Insecta > Orthoptera > Gryllidae > Teleogryllus > Teleogryllus occipitalis. The sequence goes on along the minus strand of BLKR01005681.1, from coordinate 52,909 downwards.
TTTTCAAACTATTCTTAATAACTTCTCCAAATTTTTCTTTAAACTTCTTGTAATAATAAAGTTAAATGCACTTAGAAAGATGACATGGGTCCCGTTTTCACGATTAACTCTAAATTTTCGAATATTTTAAAAGTTTGAATTTTTAGGCATCTTCCAACAACTATAAAATTGAAGATATTTTCCCTTCAAATGAAATTTGTTGTCCATAAATATTTCATGTAGATTTTTTGGAAATTTTAATAGTCTGCGAGCAATAGTGCCTGCAATATTCGCAATTTTAAAAAATAACAAAATCCAGATTTTCTCAAAAACGGCTCCAAATTTTTTCTTTTAATTTTTGATAGGGTTAGTGCCAAACAAACCCTATAAGATGACATTAACGCCAGATTGCTTTACTCTTATGTTTTTCCCAAAATTACAGAATTGTAATTTTTTTCACTTGTCTCTCACATCGGTAATATTTACACTCGAGGTGATTTCTTCACTTTATTAGAATTATGAGTACCTGTGCTTTAAATAATGTCAAATACAGTTTCTGGAAACTCAACAGGTTTCTGTCAAAATGAGATCTAAATTCCGCATCCGCAGAAACACTCAAACGCCATTTTCTCAAAAATGGCTCCCAATTTTTGTTCTTCAAATTTTTCCAATGGATAGTGCTAATTGCCCTATTTAATATGACGTAAAGTTCATTTTCGTGTATTGCAAATCACGTCAGATGAAGTTTTTCGAAAACTCAATAGATTTCTGTAAAAAAGAGCTTCAAATTTCGCATTTACAGTAATGATTAATCGCTATTTTCTTAAAAACAGCTCCACATTTTTTAATGAAATTTTCTGTTTTGGACGACGTTATAGCCTTCTTTAATATTCTTAAAATTTAATTAACGTTCTACTATTTGGAAACCGAAAAGTTGCGAAAATAAAAAATAAAAATATTTGGGCCGCAACAGATGGAAGTAGGCAAGAAGGAGGAACAAGACTATAGTACCATTCCACACCAAGGAAATTAGAAAACTTGACTACGAGAAAGTGTGTGCCATTCTGTAGCACCTCTACTTTATAAAGTAAATATAATTTTTTAAAACTCTTCTTATTCTTTATCAACGCTGTGAATGTCAGCCACATGATGTACTAGATTAATGTTGCAAGGCTTACGGCTACCAGAACGGCGATGAAGTAAGAAACAAGCAGTTCCGAGCGTCCCACAAAAACCCGCCCCGCGCTCACCTCACCCGTTACGCCCGTTACAACAACAACTCAGATTCCCCCAAATGCGCCGCCCAATTTTTCACCCGCCCACCCCTTTCCCCGAAGAAAGCGCGGCGGGCGCGGAGGGAGGTGCCGCGCGGGGCGTCTGCCAGGTGCCGTGATGGACGCGGCCGAGGGGTGAGAAGTAACCGACACCTCGGAAGAACAAAGCGCGGCCCGAGGAAAATCACACTTTCCCTGGGCTCGCGTGCAGCGCTACGGCAGGCGCGGCGGGGCGGGGCACGAAGAAGGCGGTACGGCACGGCGCGGCGGGGCTCGGCACCGCGATACGGCCAGAAGTGGAGAGGGGCGGGAAGGGGGGGGGGGATAAGAAGAGGGTGACGCGCTAACTGCCGAGAACGAATGTCGTGCGTGTGCGTGCATTGCTCTGGACATTGACAGGTATTGGGACAAGCTATGAAAGTAATTCGAGAAGTAGGATGGTAGTAGGCATGGCAATGTGTAGGAAATCGAATTTTAGGTTCGAGAGCCGTAGTCGAATATACCATAGAGAGACGCCTGTCTGCGGACCAGAAAGACTAGTGCGATCGGAGCTGGAATCCGCATGGTGTGTGACCAAGCAAGAGGGGACGTAAGAGGGAAAGCAAGCGGAGAACAGAAATGCGGCACGGATAACTATGTAAATAGCGTATTTGCGGACCAAGTTATCCGGACGTACTTTGACAGCGAAATCGGTGACTAAAAATCCGGTATAGACGAGTCGGTGGAAGTTGGGCGGCGTGGAAGCGTGGGCAGGGCAGACATGGACGAGGAAGTACGCAGTGCGCAATGCTTCGAAGAGGGCGTGGCGGGACAGGGCGGGAGAAGGGGGCGCGGTGTGACGGCTAGGCGCGGCGCGCTCCTAGTGCGATCGAGGATGGGGAGAGTGAGGCAGAGTGGTGTGCAGGGCGGGGGGCCGGCCCGCGAGGGGTCATTACGCGGCGCTAAGTAAACCGAGGTGTGAGCGGCGCGCGCGCACGCAACGCGTTAGCGCTGGCCGCGGGCCCCGTCGCGCCCCGCGCCCTGTCATTACGGCGCACGCGAGCGCCGCCAGCGGGTCACGGCCGCCAGCGCCGCCAGCGCCGCCGCGCTTCCTGCTCGCTGCTGGCGCGCCGAGGGGTAGCTCGCGCACGCCGACGGAGAATTTTGGAAAATTCCACCGAAAGGAGCTTAAATTGCGACTAGTCGGGAGAAAAAATAGTCGTTAAATGCTGAAAACACGCAAAAACCATATGGGCTATGCAAGAAAAATGACAGAATTTCTTTGTGCGATCAAAGGACAGATGGGAAGATAAAAGAAAAGAATTCGTTTCCTTTCATCAGTTTTGCCGAATGCCTAATGTTTTGTCTGTACTAAAATATAATAATAATAATAATAATAATAATAATAATAATAATAATAAGAAGAAGAAGAAGAAGAAGAAGAAGAAGAAGAAGGTAAGGTCCCATACTACAAGTTCAAGCCGGATTCAGTTCTGGAGACGAAACGGTGGAAGCTCTTGATCGCAGGGTCGAAGCCAACAGACCTGACATAATATGAAATTAAATGAAAACATAAATGAAAACTCTGATTTAGTCTTCGAGATAGTAATTGAGTATCTCGAAGACTGTCTCGAAGGCATTGGTTGACATGTTAGTTGTTCTGTCTACTTATTCTTGCATAATACTTTTAGTAACCTTAAGGTTTTTACCACTATATATCAAGGTAAAATCATCTGCATAAAGAAATATTTTCACTGGGTTTTGTATTATACTGCTTGCTTCATTAATAACTAGGAGGAATAATAGAACACTAAGGACAGATCCTTGTGGTAAACCATTCATCATCTCAGTAAGATAGGATGAACTCTCTAGAATTGTGACCCTACGGTATCTGTTTTTAAGGAAATTGTTAATGAATGCCAACATATTTCCTAATATATGGGATTTAGCAAGAATGGATTGTCTTTCTTTATATACCATTTCATATGCTTTTTCAATGTCCATTGAAACCACCAGTACATGTTCTTTCATAGCTAGGGCATCACATATTATAGTATCGACATTTACCAGGAGGTCATTTGTCGATCTAAAGGTTCAAAAGGCGCTTTGGTGTGGCGTGTTTAAGTTGCGATTTTCCAATATCCATTTCAGGCGGCGACAAACCATATTTTCTAATATCTTGCAAATGTTATTTGTTATGGAAATTGGGCTGTAATTCGTGGATAGAGTATGATCTTTGTTAGGTTTGGGTATGGGGATAACTATAGCTTCTGGGTTGGGAAACTGATGTTCAGTCCAGATGTGATTATAAACATTTAGTAAATACTGGAGTTCTCCTTCATGAAGGTTCTTCAAAAACCTGTTTGGGACCTTTTCGGGTCCAGGTGCAGAATTTTTGCTCAGATCTAATATATAAAGAAGTTCTTCCATAAGGAATGATTTGTTGTAGTATTCGTTATTTTCCTTAGTTAATAGTATAATGTTTTGGTTATCTAAATTTCTCCTTGAGGGGCTTGTAGATAGGGATGTGGGGGGGGATTATTGCTATCTGAATTTTGAGCAAAAGTGTTTGCTAAAAGGTTACATACTTCTTAAGATCCAACATGTTTTAAGCCAATACTGTCAATAAGATACTTAGAAAAACTGGGAATATTTCTTCCACTAATGGCTTTTACTTTATGCCACATCTATGATATAGGAGATTGATGTGTGATGGAAGATGTGAACTTTTGCCATGATTTTATCATTGTGGATTTGAGAGTAAGTCTTGCAAAAGCTCTTGCTTTCCTGTAAGCAATACCATTTACAACGGTTTTGTTTTTCTTAAATTTCCTATATGCCCTTTTTATTTTTAATGGCTATTGTACATTGCTCATTCTACCATGGGGCTTCCAAAGTTCTTGCTGCTTCTAGAATAAGTGAGATGAAGTCTTGCATAAATCTGTTAACCTCTTGAGAGTTCAGGTTGATTGGTTGATTTAGAGTTGCAATATTGGACTTAATGAAATGTTGGAATAGTTGCCATTTAGCTTGTTCCAGGATTCATTTAGGCTCACATCTCAGATTGGAGAATATATCTAAGTCTGGAAGAATCATGCTAATTGGATAGTGGTCACTGTCATAAAGGTAATTGTTGGTAGACCGCATAATTCTGGCTGCAATGTCATTTGAGGCAAAACTAAGGTCAATGTTGCTTTCAGTTCCATTACTTATGCTGAAATGGGTGACCAGACCAGTGTTTAATAAAGTAAGGTTATTGTGATTATCTAACCAATCTTCAATGATTTTATCGCTTCTGTCTGTGATATTAGATTCCCATAATTTATTGTGACTGTTTAAATCTCCTACTATTATAAAAGGTTTGGGTAACGGTAGGAGAATATTATCAAGTTCATAGACATCATGTCCTGCCTATTGGGGATATTGTGACCATTCGAATGTTCAACAAACGAATTTGGCGCCGCCGCTATGACGACACCTGTTTATTCCAAGAAGGAGGGGTGTATCGGAGATAGGGAGGGGGTTATCCCCAACCACCACCTCCTAGAGTTATAATGCCTGCTCACTGTTTCGTGACGTCACCGTAGGTAGTCATGGAGAGCGTCGGTCACTCATCGTTTACCTTTCCCACAGCATTTTCCACGCCGGAAAATCCGTTTTCACTCCTTTTCTATTAAAAATTAACAATTCATGATAAAAGTTCTTTTAACTACATTTTTTAATAAACATTGGTTTTCAATAAGTATATTATCACCTATTTATTGGGAATACAACTGATGAATTTACTGGAAAATATTCAATCTTCTGCAATTTGTTTGATAATCTATCATTTTCTTTTGACAAAACTTAACAAAAATACAGATTTCCAGCGTAAATTTTTGACTAAATCATTTACTGAATGACCATTAACACAAGCATCATGAACTAATTCTCTCTCAAATATTTTAAGATTGTGGGACAGCAAACATTTCTTTCATTGGTGACTTTTGAAGCATTCCTTATTACAAGGAGTCATTTGGAGCAGTCACCCATTCTCATCTTACATTTTCTTCAGTGCATATTCCAGGAAACTAAATACTCTTCCCTTTTTTAATACAATATTATATCAATGAATGATTAAAAACTTTGTTCTGAGCACATGGTTTTTATTAACATATTTCTTTACAATACAATACATTAAACCTCATTATTTGCAATATAATACACAACACCTATTTATTTACAATATAATACACATCTATTTATTTACAATACATCACTGAATTTATTGGAATGTATGTAGTGTTCTCTGTAATTTCCATTCCCAGTCTTTCTCGCTTTTCACATGGGCCTTCCCGTCTGGAACACACCTTGGGAAGGTGAGCTGGACAGTTAGGGAACACAGATGGTACATCACTTCTTAACTTCGGTATATTCAGTCTAGATGACAGTTTCTCTCCTTGTTCATTATACACCTTCTCCCAAATAATGTCATTTTGATGGAAATGAAGGTGGCATCCCTGAAACAAGAAAAAATAATATACTGTAATATGTATAATAATAATAATAATAATAATAATAATAATAATAATAATAATAATAATAATAATAATAATAATAATATTGAGGTTGCATGAGAGGTAAACTAAAATTGTACAATGGTTAGTCTATAATAACAAATATGTACATAGAATTTAAGTTTCACTTTCAAGCCAATTTTACCAAAGAAGAAAAACAATTAATTTGAAATTAATTTATGCACCACTGAGAATTTTGCTTTCATACTTCCCTAAGGTAATTCCTTTGACACAAATTATTGTTTTGTTTTAGTAACTTATTCATACAAGTTACAGGAAATCTCTAAGATTGTTTGTGAGGTTATGAATATTTTGCGCATTACTTACAATTGAATGCTATAACTTAAGTGCTACTATTCAAAGATTATTTAACTGATAGTTTAAGATATTACTATCACTATTCACTTAACAGTATAGAGATAATAGTTGCAAGTTCAGCATCATATTACAAGGAAGAATTGCGAGATCTAATTGCAAACAATTTGGTTTCGTGATGGAACATTAGGAATATTACTAAACAATGTCAAAACCCTTAACAACTTACATACAATTTATGCTTCGAATAAATAATAAATATAATAAATGTAAGTTCTGCATGTGCATATGAAGTACAGTCTTACCTCCGAGGATTTGGAAGGAACAAAATCTTCTCTACGAATAGCAGCCGTCTATTTCTTCCACAAAGCAGGATCTTTTGGAAAACCAAAAACATGTACTTTCGAGACTTCATCGCAGTTTCCTCGACACCTCGGAACTACACATCTAAAAGGCATATCAAACCGGCAGTATAATACAAGTATGAACTGCACCGAACACACGGACAACACCAGACAAATTCAACTGAAAACATGGCTGCGCCCAGGCCACCCATGCCTCATGACTACCTACGCCGCCATCTTAGTGACGTCACATACTAGTGAGCAGGCTTTATAACTCTAGGAGGTGGTGCCCCAACCGTCCGTTGAGACGTCACTAGGCAGGAGGGCGATGGTGAAACGGTCTTGTTGTTTTTTATTTATTTATTTATTTATTTATTTTACGTCAAAAAAACAGTTAAAAACTGCATATGACGTGCTATGGGGAAAAGTGAATTGTGTGCACATTTTCAAAATTCTGTGATCCCTACACTAAGTCATATACTACTTAAATTTTGAATTTTGAAAGGGAGAAAAAAACTCCCATGTAATAAAATCTATTTTCAAGGATAAATAAGCAATAAATTTTGAATTTTGAAAGGGAGAAAAAAACAAAAAAACTCCCATGTAAAAAATCTATTTTCAAGGGTAAATAAGCAATAAATTTTGAATTTTGAAAGGGAGAAAAAACAACAAAAAACTCCCATGTAATAAAATCTATTTTCAAGGATAAATAAGCAATAAATTTTGGCTCTTATTACTTCCTGCCGCGACAACGTGGAAACGATAATTTGAATAATTGTATTTCCCACTGAATTCTAGAAGACGTGCACAGAAAATGAAGTTACATTTATGTCCAGAAGCAAAACAAGGGGCCATCTCAGTATTTGCTCAATGGATCAGGGAAACTGGACGAAAAACCTGATCGAGATGGGGGTCATTGACCCGGAAGCTGTAGTACAATAGTTGTTACAGGTTGTTTATACTCATTTATACAGTCCAAATGGTAAATAATGCATTATGTATCATTGTTAAAAATAATGTTACTTTTCTTGTTGCATTGGAGACGGCGTAGAAGGAGGTTATCTTAAGGAAAAAAGGTATTAGTACTCTACGTTTTGTTAATACAGTATAGATTGTGATCAGTGCTTCGGTTGATAGAATGCATTGTGTTAGAAAATACAGTTTCTTTTAAATAGTATCATAAACATTCCATAGACTCGTTTAAAAGAAGACAGATTGCAAGAAGTTTTTGTAAATAGAGGTTAACCTTTTACAAACTGTTTCCTGCTGGAGCAATGGCACGTAGAACATGTAGTCTATAATAGTGTGCGTAACGAATCACAGTTCCTTCTGAACAAAAGGAGAGTATTACAGAATGTTATTGTAATTACTATTTGACTATTAAGTATTGCAAATTAGGCATTGAGTAAATTTCAGAGTATTATGGAATGAGACATTCATATTTATGCTTCATCTTTACTGGTATAATTCTCTTAAAGAGTGCAAGGCTAGATCATTTATCCCATTATAGTGATTATGTAAAAGTTTGATACGACAAAAGAGTCATAATGGGTTACATTTCTATATGTATTTCAGCCTAACATATAAACACTTGTAAATTTTCAAGAATGTGTTCATGTTGATCTCAGAGGGGATTACATGTGTTTGTCATGTGGAGTGTATTTTCTGATTTAAAAGTCTTTGTGTTGTTAACATTGAAACATAACAGTATTCTGAAGAAGCATTCACTCGTTCCATTTAGATCTTCAAGGTGGGATGTAATGTAAGAGTCATTTAAGAAAAATAACCTGCAATTAATTCTGCACCTAAAGAAAATAAAAATTCATTTAGTGTTTTTATACTTTTACGCCAGTTTATTAGAGCAATTAGGAATGTGATAATATTGAGTGAATTTTACTTTACTATCATATCATTCTTTATTTTCTTTTGAAATCTGATTAGTGCTAGTGTTCAATTCTTGCTTTAGTCATAAAGAAACTAGCAAATGGACAAATGATTGTCTTCAGAAGCAAACAAAGCTTTGTTTAAATTTGAGTGAAACTTGTTTGTGTTGTTTTGGGAATATGTGGGTTTTTTTATTGTGTTATGTTTGTGTGTTTTTTTATCATTGTTTGTGGAGTGACATTCTGTATTTTGGTAAATGTTAAAGAAAACGTCCAATTATAAATGTTCTGTGACAATGACTTTGTGTTTGTTTTTTCAAAATATTCATTGATAAAGAGCCCCGAATCCATGAATATTTAATAGACAACCTGAGGAGAGGTTACAATATTACATACATTAATATTGGAGATAATATTAATCTAGACAGCTGTTGCTTCAAGAGTAGTTTAAAGAGGAATTTCATGTACGCAAATATCACTTTTAACAATGATAGCTACACCACCAGAAGCAATTTGAGCATCATTTCTATCGCAAAAAGATGTAATATAACCAGGTATTTTATTAGCCTAATTGCCTATAAAGTTTGTTTCCCGTAAACATAGTATCTGAGGGAGGTTATAATTAACTAAAAGTTTTAGGGATTGTAAACGGGTATAGAAACGATTACAGTTCCATTGTATGATATTCATGTCTAGTTATTATTCAGAAGCCTCTCTTGTCACTTCATCTATTTGTTCTTGTGCACTCTTCAACTTGTTCATAATACTTGTAATTACTTAATTGACCTTTCTATAAGTAATGTATATAATTCAGCCATTATTTGGATAATACATGGAATATCAAGTGAAAATTCACTGGCTATTACTGTTGGGTTTTGCTTTTTCAATGAAATTTTTCAACTGGTTATAAGTGAGTGGGTTATCATTTGAGTTACCTTCATACTTTGTTTTTATTGGATTCATCTAGAGATTTGGGAGATGACTTGTATCCTGGAAGTTTTTCCAGAATGGTTTCCTTTGGAATTTATTTCCTGTAAACAAAATATCTGTGGTTTATTGTCATTTACTACCTTAATAAAGTAATCTGGCGTAGAACCCATTGCAATTCCATTGAATGATTTACATTGAGACGGTTTATTCAGAGAGCTCAGAATTAGTTTCCTGATTCTGTTGAAGTGATTCTTTTAACTTGTTCATAATTCTCGTAAATCTGGTTATTATTGATTTTTCTGTAAGCTTAGGGTATGTGTCTGACATCATATGAATAATAAATTGTATATCATTTGTAAAATCTTTTGCTAATAAAGTTTGGTTGCTTGAACGAGTTGCTTGAACCAGCCCATGAAGTTTATCAGTATTTATAAGTAAGAGGATATGTGTTTGTATTACTTTCCATTTTTCCTTTTATAGGAGTAAGAAGGTCTTCTAATGATTTATTACACGACTTTTCTTGGGTACTGTAATGATTTGCAAGACCCAGAACGTGAAAAATTTAAAAGGAACAGAACTTTATTGGTCAAAGAGAAATTAAGTATGCAAAGAAATTTCAGAAAGTGTATGAATTGTATGTAACACGTTAAGAACGAAGAACATGGCACCCATTGTTGTGAAAAGAAACGTTTTTATTGAATATTTCAAGAACGCTTGGACGGATTAACGTCAAACTTTCTGGAATTATAAAACAGAAGATTTGGATTAGGGCAAAATTAGTCAAGGCACGGGGCAATTTGTACAGGACTTGAATTATTTCAATATTTACATTTAAAACGTGGGGGATTAAGAAAGAAAAGACGTTCGCAAACGATAGATGTATGAATTTCTAACATGTTGTACCGTGATGGGCGGGTGTTTTGAGAAAAAAGAAAGTTGTCGGATTGTAGACCAACAATGTGAAAAAGGTGGTAAGCAGGAGAACGAGTTGAGTTTTGGTCGCGAGTACCCGCGTAATATCGTCGTGCTGAAATTTTCTAGACTTTCTCAAAATATTTAGTGGAAGTGTTTTTTCGAGAGTTTTATCGAGTAAAAGAATTCATTGGACCATTGTGGAGATAAAGTTTAAATTTTTTTTTTGTTAAATTCACGGGCAAAATTGTGAAAACATTATTTCGCGTAAGTAAGACATAAGAAAACATTAACGGGAATGTGATTAGTCGCGAGAAACAATAACCGGGACTGTAAGTAACGGATATGAAAGTGAATTAGTGGCGTCCAGGAACTGGTGGCAGCCGAATTGGAATTTCGTCCGCGGGCGGTGCGCGAGACACCGGGCAACGACGGGCGCTGACAGTGTGCGACGCCGCAGCAAAGGGAAGTTGCATGAGTTGCATATATACTTTATTTTTTTATGCTCGAGACAAAAATACGCCAGGATTCTGTCGAAGATCAAGTTTTGGTAATTAAATTAATTAAAATTACAACCACAAGATGAGGTCACGACAGAATGCGCATTCCTATGTGAATGAAAAGTTTGTTGATGTTTTAAGTGTGAATGGGATTATTCTATGTTGTTTGTATTTATGTTTTTGTGTTATTTTCTTTTTGCAAGCCAAGGGTTCATTTGTCAATGTGTTAAAATTTGCTTGCAATAAACAAATGAGCATTTAGTATGGCTCATGATTGCCTCGAATATGTGTGTTGTTTCTTAGTAGTTCTATAGAGATTGACCCAGGCACGAACGTAAGGTATCCCGTCTCAAGTCCGTATGGAATGAGCACGCGATTCACGCCCAGGTAAGATTGAATAATTATAGTAAGCTAAGCCGAGGTACGGGCGACTGAGCAAGAGCAAGGGCAAGGCAAATGGGGTGGATATAAGAGAAATCGGTTGCATTGTGCGCCCAGAGGTATTAAGAGAAAGGGTATTAGGTGTGTGGCGACGTTACATTGGCCGCTCAACGTGAAGGCAGGCAGGGTTGCATAGGGAGAAGGCGACATTACAGTACCATTCTCTTCATATCTTTCCTGTGACTTTTTCTTTTTTGGTTGTTTTCCTGCTTCAGTATCAGGATTTTCATTTTATTTTTGTCTGGTTCTATTATTGATGATGAATCTAATGGGAGGGCTCCTTTTTGTATTGTTGGGAAGTAAGTATTATCTAATCTAAGCTCTTCAATTTCGGTTTGTTCATCTACTACTTCTAGGTGTTTTCAGTTATTTCCATTTCTAGTTGACCTTGTGCTTTCATTTCTGTATTCTGTGTGGGGTTACTGAGACACTGGTTGGCGAGGTGTCCAGTTTGTTTACATAGGAAATAAGTCATGTCATCAGTTGAGAAATAAATTCTGTAAACTGTTCCATCATAAAGAATTGTGGTAGATTTTGGAAGTTTTTTATATGCAATAAATGTTTGTCTTCTAAAACTCATTATGTGTGCAAAACCAGGTTCAGAGATTCCTGCCCGAATAAATATGTTTGAAGTGACTTGGATATTTCTGGTTGAAAATTTTTTTTTGATTATATCATGAGGAATTATAGGGCATACATTTAGATATGATCACTCTCTTAAATTTTTTAACTAATAGCCTGATATTCAGTTCGTGATTATTGATATTTAACGTTTGGTATTTCTATGTAAAATTTTCCACTATGGTTTTGCTACTGAGGAAAACACATATTCTATTGTTTAAGATACGTGACACGAATCTAATGTCGTTAGAATTCACTAAGGTGGCTAGTTTATTAACGTAGTCTCTAATAGTAATACCTTCATGGGCTTCAATGATCACTGCTTGTTCTCATGATGGGAATACATAGCCAATAGTTGCACTTATGTAAGACTTCTTGTGACACTGTAGATCGTTCTTGTGTAAGTTGGGTTATGTTTGTGTTAATATTGATAGGATTCATTGTGGCTGCAGATCAGCCGCAATGCGGATGGTTGTCAGTTAATACAGTTCGTAATTGTACTCGCGTATCTGTTAGAATTCTTCGTAACAAATGCTCAGTTCACAAACCTTCACTCGCGATAAAAAAAAACACGCAATAGACACTGCGAACTTCACAGTACGAGAGCTGAACGTCCAATGTGTAATGCTCTTTTTCTCGCTTTTTCTTCTTTATCCGCGAGAGTTTGATCTACTCGTGCAAGATAGCTTATATGTCCTGGCTTTCTCGACCGAAGTAAATACTCCCTGTGATCTTCCAACGTAGCCCTAATCATTTGTAAAGTATTCGGATGTGCAATATCAAATAAATGGTTCAAATTATTTCTAAACTCCTCTTCACGATGTTTAAAAATAGCTTCACTCTTGTTTGCGTTTTTTTGTTGTTTTTTTTGTTGTTGTTTTTTGTTGTTTTTTGTACTTTTCTCCACTCCGAATACAAGAAGTTTTATAGTTAAGAAGTTTTTTGCGAACAATGTTGATTAGCTCTTGTTGGAATTCTTGATTTATATAACAAGCACTCACGAACCAAAAGGTTAGCACTTGCACTAACTGCAATTTTACTACCTGTATGTTATAATATAATACTTCAAGCACTTGTTTATTTAATGGTAAATTGTGTCCTGTTATTTGATGTTTTATATTAATAATTAATATTAACTCCTATTAAAAACACACGTTCCTCGGCACTGGTAATGGCACTAACATATGACATTATGTTAGATTAGAGATCTGCAAACAGGTGTGTATTAAAATAAGTAATAAAATTCTTATACTGTTAGTCTCGGGGCTGACTGCGGTGGGTAGTAGGTTTGGACTTGTCCGTCATGCGAGTTCGCGATCAAGGCGACACGGGTTAGAATGCTCCGATTTCAACAAAATTTTGATTAAGTATGTTTTAAGATCATTCAAACAAAATTAGATGATGAGCGTCAAAAAATTTTGAAGCCGGAAAATAAGGGACACCCACTTCCAAAAATCCATTAAATTATTTTTTTTAAGTATAAAGAGTTCTAGACATGTATGCAGAATTTACTGTTTGGTTTATGTTCATGGTGAATGTATAAGTGGTCTTGAAACTTTTAATTTCTCCATTGATTGGTAAATGTTCAGGAATTACTTGTTTTATGCTATTTGGTGGTAACAAAATGCACATCCACCAAGCGACAGCTCTGATACTTCTGTTGATGCCTGTGCCTTCCCAAGTTCTCAAGGCCTTGTGCGGGGATACAGGGATACTGGGCCGCCTCCTCCATGGCGTATGGGCCGGGGGATGCTGCCGCTACGTCCCTCATTACTCGGGGGCGGGGCGGCCGCGCAGGGTTAAGGATGCGGCGCCGTCCGCCTCCGCCCCCTCCACTCCTCCTCCCCCGCTCCGCCCCCGACTCCTCCATCCTGCTCTGGCACTTCCCTTTGTTTTTCCATTGCGTGGCTCACCGCATCTTCATTATGACGCCCAGGATGCGGCTGCATTTGAGGGTCTAGCTACTTACACACATCGGGACGTCTTTCGGAAAACAGAAACAAGTTATTTTGGGGGATAGAAAGCAATTTTATGCTTTTTACAATACCGGATTTGGGAGATATGTTTAAGGATAATGAAAACACACCTGCGAATAATAGGCAAAAAATGCGTATTCTAATGTTTTGTACTTTTTGTCAAGGGGACTTCGTATTGTTAGTACCTATTCGCTTTATTTTAAAGAACACTTTAACAACTTTCAATAATCTTCAGTGTACGAAAATCTACATGAAATAATAAAATTCTGCTGCTCAAACATTAATCATGTTTATTTTTTCTGATATATATATATATATATATATATATATATATATATATATATATATATATATAAATTCTGCTGCTACAAACATTAAATCATGTTGTACTTTCTTATCTATATTATATATATATAATATTTGAAGGGCTCAGTAGAACAAGTGGCTGACATAGTTCTGAGATATTGAGAGTAGTCAGTACATTTTTAAACTTTTGGACACAGTACATTTGCATTTAATACCATACTGGATTTAAATAAAATATTGTACCAAAGAATAATATTTGAAGTTTTATACAATGGGAATAAATCAATTTCACAAAAAATGTGGGATAGTCCCTTGTTCTTCTGAGTCCTTCAATTGTCATTTCCATTTAACTGTGAATGCCAAAATGAAATTAGCATCGCCTTGATGCACATCCGTGGCTTAATCACATCGGCTTATATACCGGAAATAGAAATAGAAGTGGGTTCTGAAAATTCAAAATTTGCAGTAAACTTCAAACACTTTTCGTTGAAAACGAAAAATGCATAATTAAGGACGCTTTGAAGCAATTTTGGCTGGTAAATATAACCAACAAATAATAAGTATGCCTCGAAATTATAGTTCTGACTATTCGTCCCACCCAATGAAAATGCGGAGCCTCTCTCACGGGACGAAAGAGCAGGAAGCGAGGTTCGGCAAGCGGCCGCGTGAAGCACCCTGATCGCCGGAAGCAGGGCTGGCCGATGGCGCCGCGCCGATAGCCTGGGGCAGGCGCACTTGCGCCCCCCGGAAGCAATCAGGTGGAACGAGGCAGTTTCCGGCCCAGCCATCGTTTCCAATAGTTATCGAATGGGCCGGAGATGGAGAGGAAATTGGTTCAACGAAGAAACGACGCAATATGACCGGGAGAACGACGTGGACTGACCAATCCTCTGCGTCCAATGAAGTTCGTAAGTGGGGAATGACTCTCTCCTAGCTTGATGCACATCGATTGCTAAGTTTTTGTCTTCCACTTGGCAATAAGATTTAGGTCCTGTGATCTGTTCCGGCATCCATCTTTCTTCTCAGTCTACCAATATTCCTTCTTTCTTGTATTCTATAGTTAGTTCATGGCGAGGCATGAGCCTATTTATTGGCATTTTTGTTACGTGCCTGTAGCATTGTCAATTCACTCTAATAACAGATATGTATACTCCTTTTTTTTAAATTTTTCGGAATTTTAGGATCTTTTTCCTTCGTCATTACCTTTGTAAAAGACATATACCCCATATGTTGGAAATGGATAACTTGTTACAGTACCTACGTAGTTTCCTATTTTTACTTTCAACCTTACTACATTTTTGCCTCTTAGCCTTAACTTTTTTCTTTCTCGTATACGTACTTGGTACGTATACTTACGTACATACGTACATACATACATACGTAGTATAGAGTATAAACGTAGTATAAAAACGATGTAAAAAATTGGTAGCGTAAGGATGATGATGATGATGATGATAATAAATATTATTTTCAAACTGAACAACAAGCCGTCTCTTCGTTGTTAAATTTCATTTTTAAATAAAATGATCACTCGTCCACTTTGCAACCATGTGACTGCTGTTCATAAATAGAAAAGTAAAGCTCTGGACTCCGCCAAGCTTCCAATTTCCACACCCTTCTCCCGTTCTCCGCACTCGTACGATTCTCGTTCCAGTTCAAATCTTTCTCACCTACGCTTCGCTCTTGCTGGGATCGTCCTTCTTCTTCTGCCGCGCCTCGTTCAAGTTTGTTCGCGCTTCCAGCCTCGAATAATTAATGTTGCTGAAGTTATGCTTTAAATACTCGGCCTACCTACCACACTTTGGGCATGTGTGGTCTCAGCGTGCTATATGAGATGCTGGATTTAGTTAATGTCCTGCGCGAATTTTACAAATTTGAAATTATTTCGAAGTCAATCATTTCACTTGCTCTCTCAAATATTGTGAATGTTACTGCGAAGAATGTTCGTGCACTCCCCTTCTCAATTACATCACTTTCGTTGATACGCTTCTCGAGCTAACTTTTAACTACTAAGTTAAAATAAACTCCTAGGCTATCAAGTTACAATCGCCTTCAGAACTCAGTCTAGTCGCCGTCTCTGCTGCAATCATAGAGAGCTCCTCCGAGGCGCGCCGCGATACTCATGGTACTCGCGCCTGGGGAAATTTTTGGAGGGGTGAATATTCTCCTCTTTTTGTGACCTCCCGGAAAAACATTATTCGCTAGTTCGGGCGTCAGAGTTCGAAAAGCTGTGGGTAGATGGCGCGTTTACAAGCCATTGCTCCGCCGCGTACCCTACTCCTCTCCGTTCGTGGGTTTCGTAGCTGATGGTGGCGTTATGGGGTTGTCTAATCCATGACGTCACAATATATATATATATATATATATATATATATATATATAATTTTGCGTTGCATTGTTCCTTAAACGTACACCCATGGCCTGTACGAAAACAAACTTTAACAAGAACGGAAATGAGATCAAATTTCGATGCAGTGATTATTTTCGAACACCACCGGAAAACAAACCACCAATGACTTCATCAACTACAGAAAACTCTCCAGACCTACATTTGAGGCCGTTTCCTAAAAGGGGGCTAATTTGAACTCACAATTTTACACACCATCCCTAACGGGTTGTTTGTCGCCCCTTTGGGGTTGTGGTTTGGCCGCTTCCTCGGGCTCTGTCGATTGGTTGCAGAGGGGCGACCCCGCCCATCTCGTTATGGTGCGTTAACACCTCCACGCAGGGGGGCGAGGGGGCCCGTGCGATGCGTGGGGACCCGCGAGGGGCCGAGGCGGGCCCCCCTCTGCGGGAGCGAGGGGATCGTTCTGTTCCTGACTCGCATCCGCGCGCGAGTATAGTGATCGAGTAATTTAATTTGTGGCGTAAAACTCATCGGGGCGGTGCGCCGTATCGGAGCCGGGGGAATGAAGGAAGCCGACAATTAAGCACGTTCCCACGACACCGGATCGTGTGGCGACCGCTCCTCTCGAGAGCGATCGGCCGAGCGAGAACAGTCGCGGAGGATGAGAGACTGGTGGTGAAATTTACCGTGCTTTTCCGTTTCCCCGGACACGGTCGCACATGGCCAATTTCGAGCTCCAGGAAATCTAGGTGATAATCCACATGTCATGAAGAAACGTGTTACTCCATTCCCACCGTTATATATGAGTGTCTCCCTGAAGGAGGGTTATATCGTCCCCTTTTGTTGACCTGATTTTGGAGTGTGAATCCACATTCCTAAAAATGAAATAATGTGTTGCGGAACTTTTTGTTCCTTTTCTTAAAGAGATGTAAAAGAATTAGGGAGTATTACCTCTGTGATGTCGAGGACGCTTCCGAAATGCATTAAATTAAAAAAAATCAGATAATGTTTTGTAATATTCTATTGTTGGTGCATGACATATCATAAAAAACATTGCCGAACATCGATAAAAAATAATTTCCTTTGATCTGATCTTTAGCTTTCGAACAATCATCCATGGCAATACGAGAAAAATGTAAAAAACCGAATTGACGCATTTCCGTCGAATCAAAGATAGAAAATTCACAACTGTGTGAAAGGGCAACCCAGCACAACAATTACGCTTCAAAGGGAAAAAAGGGAGACCGTCGATAACGACTGGAATTTTCTCAAAGATTGGGTCGCGCAGAAAGAGTTGTTCACGATGAAGGGACCCCGAACGATCGCCCGAGCCCACACGATCGCATATATCGCGTCGAATCTCGAGGAGTAATCGCAGGAAGGCGTCGCGCTGCGGCCCCGGTGCCAAACCGCAGATCACGCGGCGGCGTGGAAGACGACAGTGCGGGCGGTGGAGGGGGCGTGACAGCACCCGCCCAAGCCCTGCGATTTCCTTTCGCTAATGACGCGGCGCCGCGCGGCACAGCGTCGCCTTCGGTTCTTTGCACTCCCCTTCCGTCTGTCCGCCCACATCTTGCCATCAGGCTCAATTTGCCACTCTCCTCCACCGCAGGAGTTGCCTACATAACAAGAACTGGCGCCGACAAACGAAAGCTCTAGTCTTCTGCATTATCATATTACGCGTGGTTACCTCACGATGTCATTATTTGGGTCATGTTGGGCGAATTATTCTAGATAAATGATTTCTAGGTAACAAAAAAGGCATGCATTAAAAAGGCATTTATAAGAAGAGGTATGCGAAAGTACCAAACCAACATTCATAAATTGAAAGTGAAACAATATGTAATATATATATATATATATATATATATATATATATATATATATAGAGAGAGAGAGAGAGAGAGAGAGAGAGAGAAAGAGAGAGAGAGAGATAGATAGATAGATAGATAGATAGATAGATAGATAGATAGATAGATAGATAGATAGATAGATAGATAGATAGATAGATAGATAGATATATTGAAACATGCCCGACGTTGACTGGTGCCAATTTGAAACAAGCCCCGTCTTTCTATTTAAAACAAGCCTCACATCGAGGGACATTCTGAAATATAATTATTACTGATAAATGTAATTTGGGCACCAGGAAAACGTTACGCTTGAAACCTAATGATTCCTACGTAATTTAAATATCTCTCCTTCCAAAATTATGTTGTGCTAGCTCAGTTAATTGGGGTTCGAAGTTCATAATTGTTGCTACTTACTCTGCAACAAATTACTCAATCTGCCATCCGTATGGAGTAGCGAGAAATCTGAAAATCTTATTAAAATGCTGGATTGCACGTAACGAACAATGATAATAACCTTTCTTTCAAATTAAAAAATGGTAATTTATTATATTGATAATCAAAATGAATTCATCTTTGGTCATGACCAGTTTTCTCTATATTACAATAGTTATAAAACCTTTTTATTGATTCGTCGGTCTTCCCGCGCTCTTCACTTCTTCGTTCGATGGCGCCCTGTAGATCCTTCTCCGTCGACGCAACAAGATCGTGCTTCTGGATAAAGTCCTCGCCTAATGTTCGTGTCTGGTTCCAAATTCTCCCGGCGATCTAATAAAATATACCAAGAGCCGACCCACTCACCACCGCGTTGCTCTAGCGAATGAATGTTCTTCTAAAAATTCGGAAGCATCCGAATCCTATCTCCTTTTTTTTTTTTTTTTTTTCTCTCTCAAAACAATGCTTATTCCCCCTCTGCCCTGTCGTTTCAACCTAACGAAAATGATCCTTAACGCAGGTTGTTTATTTGTCACATAGCGACCCCCTCGCGATCGTCTACTGACATCCCTATCATCTATGTCAAATAAAATGACATTTCCATAATAAAAATGGTTCGTCATTTTGGTATATCACTACATACATATACAATAATTTGTGGTGGCTCACAATACAAGGTTAAAGGTCCATGATTTTTCAGTAAATAACTTGTCGGTACGCAGGTGGGACACCTTGCTATTAAAACTTGACAGCTAATTCTGTAAATGAAGTTCAGCGTAAATATGGCAATGTTACTGAAATTATATCACTTTTCTAAAGTCGCCAGTTATTGGACGGAATCAACGTCAACAACCACACCACCACTTTCCCATTTCCCTTCCTCATAAGTACAATCGTCACCTACTACCAGTTTCACCGGGAATCATATCCCTTCCTATGAAAATTCGTGCACCGTACATCAGTCACCTTAATATGCACAAACTATTTCACCACCCAGTCCACTCTTCATAATCACGCTCTGCTCACCTTTTACCAGGAACTAATTGTTTCGAGTATCCCTTGTTTATATTCATCATTTATCAACATACATTCCTATCACTCGTGCTGCAACCATCCAGAGTCAACCATTCACATTATTTACATTATTATTTACGTTCATCCCACTTACAAAGTGTTTCCATAATATCGATGTGCAAATCAATTCTGGATTGGTTGATTATTAGTGATTCCTTGCGCGAGAACGGTTAAGGTCAGTTGTCTCGTAAGTGTAGGGCATATTTTTGCTCGGGAGGTGGCGGTGATCTTGCGCCTCTGGATGGAGAGATCAGGCGCCGCCGGTTAGCGGGATTTTCCAAATCAGGTATCTCCCATCTCGCCACGTAAAATAAGGCATTCATTCATTCCGCAGCGGGGCAGCGCCCCAGTCGAGACAAGCTCTAAGCTCCCTACCGCTCTTCCGGCGTGTGTGGTAGTGTAGTGCATGTGTGTGTGTGTGTGTGTGTGTGTGTGTGTGTGTGTGTGTGTGTGTGTGTGTGTGTGTGTGTGTGTAAGGGGTAGAATAGGACAAGCAATGAAAGAAAAGGTCGCGCGCGGTCCGTGCCCCCTTTGTTAGGGTACTGCTCTGGTATTCGCCTGGTATTTATCGGAGAAAGCACGGAAAACTACCGATCAGAGCAGCGGGTCTCCAGGATTCTCCTCCAGGCAGCGACAGAACTCGACATAGCTATCTGGCTAGTGTCGAAAATCCTGCCAGCGTGGGGACTCAACCTTGGCTAGGATAGGAGCACCCTATCATTCTCCTATGAAGGAATCCATCTCAACCACTACACTAGCACTAAATCGCAATAAAATCTGTCACCACCGTAACATGACCGTTGCGGCTTGTTAGACGTCCCTCACATCCCGTCCCACCGCTCCCCGCCCCTCCCGCTGTCGGACGGACGGATCCGGCGTGCCGGAACGTCCGTCCGGTGCGGCGCGCCGCGGCGCGTCTCGGGGTGTTTGCGCAGCCCCCTAATTGCGCGGCCGCCCCTAATCGGAGGGAGGCGCGAGCGCCGGGTAATGAAGCCATTATCGGCGATCGGCGGCCGCGCGATCGGCGTCGATATTTACGAGCCGGCGCCCCGCCCCCTCACCGCCCGCCCGCCCACCCGCCGCCCCGGGCGCGCAGGTAGCGGCCGCCCCGAGCCGCAGCACGTGTGCTTGTTCAAACACGGCGCGGCGCCCACTGCCCGCCGCCCGCCACCCGCCGCACGCCGCTCGCTGGAGTCTGCGGTTAACCGCTGCTGCGCTCTTGCACACCCAGGCGATTGCGCTGAACGTTCAGACGGTCCGCAGGTCTTAAGTATTGTATGCAATTATTTTAATGTAAGTAACCAATGTTACTTAAGTTAAAGAAAAATAGTTTTTCAAAATCCCCGTCATTTGGATAACGAATATTGTATTAAGTTTAACTTGTGGTTCAATATTTTCAGCATTTATTAACCGTTAATACATCTACCATAAACATTATTTGAATATTCAAAACTAGTAGTGCCCGTGCGAATAATTCGCACGGAGTTCATATTTTTAAAATTCCCTTAATTACAATAATCTACTTGTACTACTTGTACCTACCAATTCAAAATATCAAATATAAGACACTAATATAAAAATTGTACAGAACTTATCTCTGCGTGCGATGTAATCGGATACAATATACTAACCTTCGCTGCTAGCCAAATTCTCTGCCACTTCTCTGTACCTAAATTCGCTGTTGAACCGCACCGAACTGCACGCTGCACCCAGATAAATGTATTGGTGTATTGGTGCACACGTACGCGGTTTCAAAATTCGCTTTCAGCAGTTACAGGTTCGCCAACTCAAATTTTGGGAAGAACGTTGAGTTCTTGTTACAGTTTTTTTTTTTTTTTTTTTTTTTTTTGTGAATAACTTATTACACTTTGTTGTTAGTCTGTAACTCAGTAAACTTTTTTTCATTCACAACTTTCATTGCTCAATTTGTTTATATTTGGCCATGCGCTGGAAGACATGGGGTTATAATATAGATATGCCGCAGGTTCCCCAACTCATATTTTGCGCAGGACGTTGTGTTATTGTTTTAATTATTTTTTTGTAAATAACTATTTAAGAATTACGAAAATGCAAAACTAATTACAATGGCGGGAATAGCAATTTTTTTTACACCGATAAACACCCTGATCATACGAATCCATCTAGTGGTTATCTAGATCTCAGATTACCATTTTACTGTATTAATTATATGGATAGTGGCTTTTTCACTTGCGATTATAGTACGACATCCGATTAAATATCTACCGATGCAAGATGATCCGGATATTTTTTACTCTGTACAAGTAGCTCTTATGCAAATACAGATTGAGAAAAGTTAATCTCGTGGGGAAAACTCAGAGCGCTGTCATGTATGGATTCCAGTTCTGTGTTCTAGATTCCAGTTCCGCACCGGACGGACGTCCCGGCACGCCTGTTCCGTCCGACAGACAGCGGGTCGGGCGGGGAACCGTGGGAGGGGACGTGAGGGACGTCTAACAAGCCGCAACGGTCATGTTGCGGATGTGACAGATTTTATTGCGATTTGGTGCTAGTGTAGTGGTTGAGATGATGACAGATGGATTCCTTCATAGGAGAATGATGGGGTGCTCCTATCCTAGCCAAAGTTGAGTCCCCACGCTGGCAAGATTTTCGACATTAGCCAGATAGCTACGTCGTGTTCTGTCGCTGCAGACACAGAAGGGTCAGACAAGTCGGCCCACGTTACAGGTGCATCCGCAATGCACTAGCTGGAACGGCCACCTGTGAGAACATCAACCGTTTGATTACATTTAACTCATTGTTCCTGTTGTAATAGTATGAATGCTGAATGCAATAGTTCCCTCGATAACTATTACGAGGATAAATAGGTACAGTTCGAATGTGACTATATTTGCCATAATCTCAGTCTCTGTGTCTGCCAAATTGCGTTAATTCTGTTGACTCCGCAACCTGACCGTTGTCGTTCCTTAAATCTCCCTCACGCCAACCCTGTCATCACCAACTCCCCCGACCTTCACGTCGACCCCGTCGCCGTCGCTGCGAACGCTGCCTTCTTTTCGCTAAAATGCATTGGTGGTTATCATAAGCTAATTCTATATTGTGAGGAAGTAAATATACAACATAAACATACAGAATTAAAATCCATTTATACCAATTTGAGTGATTCTAAATCAAACACCTGATGTTCTAGCGGGAATGATTGAACAGTCACCATTAGGTATGACTACTATACGAACAAGTACCATAGTAACATTTGCACGAAAACAAGTGTTGTAAGAATATGAACACACGTATGTTTTGTTTTGTCATTAGCTCAGTTTGGCAAGCATTGAATTGATCTTGTGATACTAACTTCATAATATGGTTCGTCAACAGGTAACATGAACTGTATAATATGTAAGAAGAGAGGTCAAATATAGAATGGTTGATAACATTAAGATAATCTCTGTACTTTTGCCCTTACGATAATTTATTGTCAAGGCGTCCTTACTTTACTAAGATATTGCAGATTCCAGACACAACGCAATTGAACATGTTAGGAAGAGAAGTTATAATAAATTTTATTGAAAAAATTAATATATCATTACGTTGTATTACATTGTACGATCCTAAGATCTAATTTTTTTTCCTCTCTTACTTGTTGTTTTGTGAATATTTAAATTATCTGTTTTTTCGTTTCATGCCTAGGAACTATGGCAGAATGTTTTGTGTGACCCCAAATAGAACGACGCAGAGCTGCTATTGACAGTAAAAATTGGTATTACAAAGATCTAAATCACGTACGTGACATATGCAATTGTTCTTCAATTTTTATATTAATGTTCAAGGAAATAAATAATATCATTAGTAGGCTGTGATTTTAATACCACCAAAAAGTGTGGTAGCAACTTTTTTGAATTACTCATAACTATGGTATCAACTATTACGACTTATTAGGTACATGAAAGAAATATTATTTCTTCATTAGCTTGTGTTCTCTCAAGTATGTTGTAGCTATCCCC
This sequence comes from Teleogryllus occipitalis, assembly GCA_011170035.1. Taxonomy (NCBI): domain Eukaryota; kingdom Metazoa; phylum Arthropoda; class Insecta; order Orthoptera; family Gryllidae; genus Teleogryllus; species Teleogryllus occipitalis. The sequence continues at coordinate 29,207 of BLKR01005681.1, read as the reverse complement.
AGTACCACAATATATCTCCTTGAAATTCTTTAACTCATTATTCTAAATATAAAAGAACATGATGTTTTATGTGCCTCCAAAATCACCCAAATATTAGGAAAATCATAAAATTCTAAGGTTAATATACGTAAAAACGACAGTAAAAAATAAGTTCGTATTTCGTGTGCTTTATCAATTTTATTTAGTCCTAATATTTTGAATTTCCTGAAATCTTATACACATCGTGCTGGTAATTTTATCCTGGCCATTATTTACTCATTATAATTATTCCTGAACTCCAAGTATAAAAGGTCGTGGTACCAAGCATTTTTTAGGGCAAGGTGCAAAACTAAAAATTACGTATTCGCTTTGCGTAGACTAAAAATGTTCGAAACTATCTCTTTCCTTTGAATGAGGGCGTAATATAGGCGGTATAGCACCTAAGTCGCCCAATTACGCAATTACATTCCTTTATCCCGACGCGTTAAGGCATATTCGGTTACCCAGACGCCTAAATACCTCCGCAAAACCGGTCGCTGGTTGTAGAGGTCTTCCCCGAGGAAAGGCGCCCAGCGGCCCTTCGTCAATAAAAGTGACCGCGGAAGAGTTGCAGGGGCGGCGGCGCCTCCAGATTAGAGCTCGGTCGACGCAATCTTGGCCGCCATTACGCCGGCAATTTTCAAAACAAATACCGGTCGCCCGTGCTCGGGCTGGATCTCTTGTGGGCCGACTGCCGCAGCCTCCTCCGCCGCCTTTCTGACCTGGTTCCTGCCCGAAGCGTGAGAATACACGCGCAGGCACAGGCCGTGCTATTATCACCTCATCCTCATCATCGCCCCGTCGTCGCCGCCGTTGCCCTTGCCACCTCACTGGAAGCTTCTGCCACTTTTTTCTCCTTTTTGTTTCATGTTCTTTCACATTTTTATCTTCCAGTTCATTCTGATCATATGATCTATTTTGCCAACTCCTTGCCCATTCATCTTTATTTTAGATGTTTTCGAGGTCAACTATTTTACCCTGGCGCGCATCAATTCCCTTCTCTCTTTACCCTATTCAGTATCGACACTTCTTTAGTAAAGAAAGCAATCGGTTCTCTCTCATTTTGCTTAATCTTGCTCTTTCGTTTTGATTAATGTAATTACTTTTTCCACCTTTTTTTTTTGTATTGAACTGTAGCCCTGATTCTGTACCTTCTCTATCAATATTAGTTCCAATTCACTTCTCCCTCGACTTCATATCTTCCCTCATAACTTGCGTCTCCGACGCTTGCTCCAACACACCAATCCTCACCCTTCTCTCCCGCTTCTCCCCCAGCGTTAAACGATCCTCACTGAAAGCGGTCGATAACCCAAGAATCAAGACCTGCAGAATGTTAAAATGGTTGAAGCCTCAGGGATTCTTTCCTTTCAAACCATACTTCATCGCGTCGACATCTACGAGCGTAGCGGTGCTGAATTTTTGGAAATTGGGTCACGCCTTGTTTGCTAACGCCTGTGTTTTAGGGGCCGGCCGAACTGAAATTGGAGCCTCCGGTGCGAATTTATGAGAGTATCGTGTTCTCCCAACGCCTTTTGCTCTTATTTGAAGCGCACTTTAGTAAATTAAAAATTAAATAAGACATTCCCAAGGAGGGAAGGAACAAGAGGACAGCATGAGGGAGTCAGCGTAATAATGTAGAATAGCCAGTCATTTTATTGCCTGAAATAACACACGTCAAATTTTATCATCATCCAATTGTCCAAAGTGGAGTACGTTTAATTTTCCCTGTCGCAATGTTTATGATGACATCACGCTCGAGTAAATATCAATTCACACAATGACTCTTTCAAGAACATTTTTCTTTAGTCTTGACTGCACAAAAGCAACCGAGGCGTTTGTGTGCTTTCTGTAAAATATAATGATACTCCAACACCAGTGAACCAAGTGTCTCGAGATTTTCTTTATTGAAGCGAAAAGCGTGCGTCACGGGGTTTAGCAGGCGGCGTCGCGGAGTTGGTCAAAAGCGAGCTGGCAAAAAGCGTGCTTTTGGTGCTTTCGATGCTTGGCGCTCCTGGAAAAGCGCGGCGCCTCGGGCCCCGCTGCATCCGGTCGCGGGGCCACTGGCGCGGCGGGCGGCCGCCAATTGCTTCAGGCGCCATTGTTTGCGGCGCGCGCGCTCCGCTAAGGCAACAGAGCAGGTGAAGAACCACCTGACAGTCGGGTCGCCTAGCAAATATCGTCACCTCCCCTTAAAGAAGTATGGAAGTCCAGAAAATCAAAGGAGGGAAGAAAAATAATTATAATTGAAATGGTTAACTGGCCAGAAAAAAAAGCACCAGACTTTATGGGATTTTGTTTATTACTATTATTATTATTATTATTATTATTATTATTATTATTATTATTATTATTGAATGATGTAACAATACTTCGCGTATAATTTAATAAAAAATAGACATTTTTTTAATGTTATTTCATACATACGTATGAATTTTGCATACGTGCGGGAAGTATTGTCATAGTTACGAAGCATTCAAATTCTTATTTCTCATATTCTTTTCGTTATGATTCGCAAAGAGAGAAAAATAATAAATAACTATTTTTAAAAGGAAGATAACAGTAAGTATTGCGCGAATTTTTTAACTGCAATGCCCTTTATGAACCTTTTACGACAGCATTGCAATTTCAAAGAGCAGCACAGTGTACAATGGAAAATAAAACACAAGCAACCTGAATTATAGTATTAACTCTTTAATATGTAAACTTACGTAGATTTCCTCTTAAGCCCCTATGTGTATGAAAATGTTATCTGAAACAAGTAAACAATGTCCAAAGAATACCTGCAATTCAACAAAATTTTCGTTGCAATTCAACGAAAGAACCTGCAATTCAACATATTTAAGAAACTTCCAGTTTATTTATTTATTTATTTATTTATTTATTTATTTATTTATTTTACGTCAAAAAAAAACGTTAAAAACTGCGTATGACGTGCTATGGGGAAAAGTGAATTGTGTGCACATTTTCAAAATTCTGTGATCCCTACACTAAGTCATATACTACTTAAATTTTGAATTTTTGAAAGGGAGAAAAAAAACTCCCATGTAATGAAATCTATTTTCAAGGATAAACAAGCAATACATTTTGAATTTTGAAAGGGAGAAAAAAAAACTCCCATGTAAAAAAATCTATTTTCAAGGGTAAATAAGCAATAAATTTTGAATTTTGAAAGGGAGAAAAAACAAAAAAAACTCCCATGTAATAAAATCTATTTTCAAAGATAAATACGCAATAAATTTTGGCTCTTATTACTTCCTGCCGCGACAACATGGAAACGATAATTTGAATAATTGTATTTCCCACTGAATTCTAGAAGACGTGCACAGAAAATGAAGTTACATTTATGTCCAGAAGCAAAACACGGGGCAGTGTGAATTTACGAATTATTACGAACAGTTTAAATTAAAAATTACGAACAGTTTACGTGTGAATTTTGAAATGCATATAGTTTCTATGAAAACCGATCAACAAACTTGCATTTTTGTTCACGTAGGTATAAGATATATGGCCAAGTAGAGCGCTTTGAAGCAATAATGCATTCTGGAATAGATTAAGCATTGGCCTAAGTTCATTAATCAAGGAAACGTATGTATGAGAGGGAAGAATGTCTCGAGAATATTACTTAAGAAAATATTCACAAAACAAAATATCAAGCTACTTAAACAATATTAATTGTAATTTAACAAATTACATCATTATTTTACCTAATCAGTTGATGTTAATGAAGTTTCTTTCGAAAATTAAATTACTTTATTATTACAGTGAGTAAAAAGAACTTAAAAGAAATTAAATTATATGTACAATATTGTTACGAAAACAATAATTATGAAAATGATATGTGATTATGAAAATAATGTCTTAGGATGTCATCCGCTGATAAAATTTTAATTCATATGAGATCAATTATATTCCATAATTTATCTTTTAAGTGAATTAAGATTTCATAAAGAGGGTTAAGAGTAATACATTTATTAAATACTTTTATAAATTACAAGAATTATTGCAATTTAATTACTTTTTACTTTAACCTCGGGGATTGAGTACGTGATTGTTAATTCACGTTTCATAATCGTTCTTACATGTCCAATAAATCAACCCTAAGTCTCTAAGTGTGAAGAATTGTAGATTCTTATCTTACTTTAGGATTCTTGGATGTTTGTATTTTGTGTACGTTCAGTCGCGGAGAGAGAGCTCTGTTGATTCCATATTTGAGGACTGATGTTTCCTGGCACGTCAACCAAACCATTATTAGTCCCTTTAGTGTTGTGAATGTTTTATTGCGGGAAGTGGCGCTGTTCCTCCTCCGCTGAATAGGCCGACTGGTCTTCCGAAGTGTGAAAGTGTAGTGCATGAAAGTAAGGGGAAAGGGTAGGACAAGGAAGACGAAGGAAAAATCGCCAAACGTTTAAGTGCGATTCCAGATAATTTCTAAAATATGCTGTTTTTCAGCACTTAAGAAAACTTAAATTATAAAAATGGTTAAAATACGTTCACAAGTCACTGATTCTTCTTAGATATTCAATACGCTATACCTTCACTTAGAAAACAATTTTTATGTCCATGTATTTAAACCAAAAGTTTAAACTCCTGCTTTGCGTGGAATATTACTTCTATCTAGCGAAACGAAAACATCCCAAAAAAAGAATATCAAAAATAAACTATTTCTCCGTCTATCAAAAATTAAAATTAGATTGTAAATTATAGTATTACGGCTGTAAACGATACTCGGAATGATTGCAACCTCTACTTATATTTGTACGAAGTAGAGAGCTTGAAAATGGACACATGGTGTGTAAAAAAATTGTTTGAAACCATGCTTTGAAATCGATCCATTAACATGATATCAAATGACCACACACAGCTTTATAAATTGTATTACAGTTTGTTCAATGTTCAATGGCAAGTATCATCCTTGAAATCGGATGCTCTTTGTCTACGGCTCTTGAGCGATCCTCAAACTTCAGCTACGGCAGCAGCGTCGTTTGTGCAGGTGCGGGTACTCTGAAGGGTGAGTATGCAGTCGTACTCTGTGGGTACCGTGTCCGTCCGATGATGCTCAGAAACATCTGGCAGCGGCCACAGCACCCTCGATAAACGCGAAGACCTAAAGCTTTCAACATGTTCAGTTTGTGCTGGTCGGCCCGTCACCGCCGCCGCCGTTGCCGTCATAGCCATCAACACCACTGCCATTACTGGCAGAACAGCCGTTGTTCCACACTTCCGTGAATGCTGGGGCTACGCGAATTTCCTCTCTAACCCTCCAAATTGAGCGCGCCGACGTTATCGCCAGTACCACACTCAGTATCTCCCATGCTCTTGACTTCATTTTCACTGTCGACCTCATCTCCGACATATTCACCGTCACAGTCACCATCACTCTCAGTATCACCACCACTGTGACCGTCTTCGTCTCCATGTAAGTCACCGTCACCTTCCGCGACAGTTACCGTCTCTATCACTGTCTCCGTCCTCCTCCTCATTCTCGGCTGACCCGTCCCATTCTTTGTTTCCTACTTCATCACGACTGATATTGCCGAAAGCATCGAGTCTACGAATCACACGTCTCGCAAATTTTATCATTGTCATTCAACATGGAATACTCATTACTGACGCAATTTCCAACATTACCATCGCCTTCTCGTGCATTTCCGAGACTTGGCCTAAATACCTACCTTCACCATTGCTTCTATTACGATTCCTCCCGAACAGCCGTCCCTTCTATCTTCATAGTGCTCATCCTTGATTCCCCCCCTCGGCCTTAACCCCGCCGTCCCCTGCGCGGGCAGGCGGGCCACGGGCGTTGACGCGCAGGTGCTTGATGGGGCATTTAAAGATCACTGTAACGCGCACTGAGAGCGCTTTCGTGCTGCTGGGGAGATAAGGGTCTACAACTCGGTGGATTACCGCCCTGTTGTGGGTTTTCAACCAGCGGTGGAGGGCTTGTTTCCGGTAGGAACTCCTCTGCGGGATGACTGCGGACGGCGGAGAGGCGTATGAATGAAGAAGAGTGGACGGTAAATTCCTCATCTGGAGAATTTCTCATCTAACTGTCCTACGTAGAAATGTGATTTTACTTTGTTCCTTATTATTTTAAAATAAATACATATTTCATATATATGAATATACATTCATATTTTATTTTACATATGAAAATAAAAATGAAATTTTATTGGTGATGGTGAAAAGCAATAACAAAGTACTGATGTTTTGGAAGATACACATGAATTTCTGAATCGAAATCACATTGAATTTCAATTGGAAACAAACACTTAGAAATGAAAGTTCGAATACCGTAATAAATTGTTCAATTTATAATTTGATTACACTTCTCTGGAAAGCATGCAAGGATACATATTATACATTTATTGCTATGTCATATTAACCATGCAAATATCTTCCCAAAATGTTGTTTACACACAATTCGAAAAACGTGTTTTGATGTGTCTTTGTGTTAATTCATATGCCAGTCAATTGAAAAAAATATTTTTACTGCAATACACCATTTTGCAATATTTTTTGAAATTTAGTTCATGAATAGAAATTTTACGTTGTTTGCAATTGCTGGCATATTTGTAATGGTAAGAAAATCAAGACTAAATTTGAAACAAGTATGAAAACCCAACTGTGGGTTCTTTAGTAAATTTCTCTACCATGATCCTAACTTTTAAAAGTCGGGTCTTTGGATTGTGAATTATTTACGAGTAATATTGGAATACCCCATCTCATCGCGATATAGTAGTACTGTTTTCTCTGCTTATAACGTCACATATGAGTGGCACATTACGATCACACTTCGCCCCATAAATATGTCATAATCTCGTTCTTTTCCACAATACGTCTGTCCCCTCCCCTCCTCCTCTCTCCCTCTCCCGAAGGCTCCCGTGCTGAGGGTTCATCCCACCCCCTTCACTCGCCAGCGCGCGCGGGCACTTGTCGCACAGAGCCCCCCCCCTCTCCCCGCTCCTCTCACCCCTCCTCCTGCACGCGCCCCTTTGTGCGCGGATAACAACTTGTTTGCCCGCGCTATAATTCGAGTACCCCACCTCACCAACCCGCACCCCCCGCGCCCACCAACAATGGCCGGTTGTGCGCTGGCGCAACCCCCTCTGTCCCCGCCCCAGCACTGAGCGCGCGTGCCAGGGGGAGGAACTTCCATTGATGGGCCAACACATCCAATTAGCGTATTGTCTCCGCAACTACTTTCCAACGATCGAGTGTAAACAGTGCAAGCTATACCCAGCACGAGGACCCTCGCCGCCCCTCGTCCTACGCTCGCTGTAATGCGAGTAATTGTTCCCCGAGAGAGAGAGGTCGAGCGAAGAGGGCGGGAGAGTGCGCCCGGGGGCGGCCGCCCCTGGGCGCCGCGAGAACCTGCGGGCGACCTCTGCCCTCGGGCGCGGCTGATCGGGCTACTTCCACCCCCTCCACTCCCCCGCCCTCGCCGCAGGACCCTCTGTTGAGGAAGCGGCGCACTGGCGTCCAGCACTGGCTCTGAACAGGCGTCGGACAACTGCTTCATACTTAGGGAGATTGTGCGAGTAGTGTTTTGCTGCTTCATGGCGGTGTTGGTCAATGTACTCCCACGAACAACGTATTGTAAAGGAACAACACTGACCAAATTTGAGCAATGTTGCTAGGAAAACGAAAGGTGTCAATATAATTAAGATGCGTACAGATCCAATGTTACAAAGCACATTAAAGTCGCGAATGCCTTAAAAGTCAATTGTTTTTACCGAATTTTATATTCGTACAAAGCCGTATCGTGTTTGCAATCAATAGGGACGGTCAAGTGATTCCGCCTCGTGAGACAGGGTCTTGGAGCAGCAGATCGATGCTTTCCGATAGAAAGTAGATGAACACTATAGCTGTGGGTTCGAAACCCACGTAAGATACGAATGTTTTCAGTTATGTTTTGGGGCAGGGGGGGGAACCTGTAATGTATTACACCTTTACTAGGGTGAACGCAAGTACGTGGACACAAAAGCCATTGGTTCGAATCCGCGTAAGGCAAAAATGTTGTATTCATGGCGTGAGAGGCAATCCATATATTACATCATTACCATATTTTTTTCAGAATCTCTTGGGTTATCTGACTTTTGTACGCGAGATATGCGTACAATTTGTGTTTGTGTAATTGAACTCTTACCAACATCTAGAACTGTGAAAACCTACATCTAGAACACGAAAGTACTCTTCAATGGCAATATCTCCAGAGTATAGTTGGGTACCGCGCAAGGCTCATAAGTCGTTTATGCGCCGATAGATAGTTGGGAAAAGGGTGAGGCCAAACCATAAAGGTAACCTTAACACAAGAGAATAGGAAACTAATTAATACAAGGCAGTCTGTGCCATTCCTACACTACCACTAGTTCTCTCTTTTTTCTCATTTTCTTCTTTCTTTACCCCTTTTTCTCGTTTTCTTTTTTTTCTTTCTTCCTCTCTCTCTCCCCCTCTCCGCCTCTCCCCCTCCCCCTCGCTCTCGTTCTCTCTCTCGTTTTCTCTAACGTTTTCTCTCTCGTTCTCTCTCTCGTTCTCTCTCTCGTTCTCTCTCTCGTTCTCTCTCTCATTCTCTCTCTCATTCTCTCTCTCTCATTCTCTCTCTCTCATTCTCTCACTCTCGTTCTCTCTCTCGTTCTCTCTCTCATTCTCTCTCTCATTCTCTCACTCTCGTTCTCTCTCTTTCTCTCTCTCTCTCGTTCTCTCTCGATATATCTCTCTCATTCTCTCGATATCTCTCGGTTTTTCTCTCTCACTCTCAGGTTTATATATTTTGTGTTCTCATTCCTCTCTAGTAGATTTTTATGCCCCTAAGTGACTCTGGGGCTTATTACCGAATCAATTTCTTTACTACTCTTTTCAAAATCTTTCTCTTTCAGTGTCAGTGTTGGTAGTGTAATGGTCTGCATAGTTGCTTTTCATGCAACTGATTAAGTTTCGAATTCCGGCCACCGTAATCTTGTGAACCCATGCTAGCATGCAAAAATGCTAGCCAATACAAACTAATATAAAATGTGAGTAAACACTGAAGGCCGCGGTTATCGCAACTTCACTTCCTAACCCTACCGTTTTAATCATTTGTATACATCACAGTGTACTTCAATGAAAGCACTTTTAAATGAATTATGTATTTTAATTATTGATTACGGGTTAGTATTTTTATTGTTTATGAGTTTTTTTCTGAAAGAGAGTTCCCAACTGACATGTTGAGCTTTCTGCTATTTGTATCATGCAGCAGAGTAGTGCCGCAAACTAGAACCTGATCTCTGAGTGATTGAATTGGAGAGCCCGAGCTACCGACGAGAGAACAACCGAATCGGAGGAATAGGATCTGATTGTACTTGTTTAGTCGGTAGAATTCAGTTAGTTTACTACTATAATCAGAATGCGAGCCAATCAGAATGCAGAACCAGTTGTCCGCTTGTTTGAACGTTGGTATTCGCGCGACGTGCAAACCGCGAGAAATAAAAAGTGGAAGAATAAATTAGCAGATGGAGCGAAGAAATCGTTTCCTTCTCCCCAAATTACTTACGTCGTTGTCAGCTGCAATGGCATTTGCTATTGTGTTGCAACATGTAAAAAAGTCACTTAGTTGGAGTTTTCTCACGAGTAGAGAGCTGTCAAAAGGCAATGTAGAACATAGTCTGTTTAAAAAAATACGCAGACTATTTGAATCTTCATTTCTTTATTAGTTACGCGGTATTTACTGAAAAGTGATTTTTTCGTTTGACGGATTTCAGAATGAACTACCTGAAAGAGCAACTTGCTATGAAATTTTGTGTTAAACTTGAAACTCTGCGACAGAAACTTTCGCTAGGCCTAACACGGCTAACCATTATGTTGCATACAGCGTATTTCAAGTGGCATGAACGTTTTAAAAATGGTCGACAGTCCATTGAAGTTGATGATCATTCCGAACGACATTTCACATCAACTGACGACCCACACGTCGACAAAATCAATACCCTAGTCCGAGCAAATGAACGTCTGACTGTCAGGGAGCTTACTGACGAGTGTGGGATATCACTTGAATCTTGTTACGAGATTTTGACTGAAAAATTGAAGATGCACTGCGTTGCGGCCACGCCTGAAGCCCATCATGTGCAGCTTTGTAAGGACTGCTTGATCGTTCAGAAGAAGAATAAAACTTCTTGTCAAGGGTTATAATAGGTGATGGGTTTACGGTTATGACATTGAAATAAAGGTCCAATCGTTTCAGTGGAAATGTGAAACATCTCCCAGACCCAAGTCGCCAAGTTCGGTCCAAAGTGAAGGTGATGCTGACAGTTTTTTACGCTAAGGATGTTGTTAGATAGATAGATATTTATTATTTCTGCAGGTAGGTTTTTACAACCTGGTGGCAGAACACTACAATTTACATATTACACTGAGAAATATAAATAAAATTTAACTTTAAATTATTTTTAGATAATAATAATATGATATAATGCTAACAATCAGAGCAATAATAATAACAATAAGAATAAGAATATGATAAAATGATAAAAATAAGAGCGATAATAACAATAATAACAATAATAGAATTAACTCTAAATTTTATGGCTCACCTGCACAATTATTTTAAACTATTAAATACATGACTTTTTAATTACACTGCACTTCACTTCACAATATTTGCACTTCACTTCTCATTCTACTTCTCTATTGCACTACACTTCACAACACGTCACCACACTTCAATACAATACTACTTTGAATATTATTATATATTTAATAAAGCAATACAATTATTAGAAATTATCGCACTAATAATAATAACAATAGCAATAAAAGTAACAATAATAATAAAATACATGTTATTATAAGCCTAACGTACTAAATTAATACAAGTGAAGTTTCTATACTCGTATTTGTAAAGTTTACAAATATTATTAGCTAATTTACTTTTAAAACTTTGAACACCTAGAGGAAAGGGTTCCAAGACTGTCGCAGGTAACTTATTCCAGTCCGTTACTGTTCTATTTGTAAAGGAAAAGTTTCCAACATCTGTTCTCTGTTGCCTAAACTGAATTTTGTGCTTATGATTCCCTCTACTAAAGTACGAGGGTCTATCGAGTCGGTTGTAGATATCTTTCCAAGCTGGATAACCGGCATACGCTTTGTACAGGGCACAGAGTCTTGCCTTAACCCTTCTGATTTCTAGGGACTCCCATTCTAATTTCTTCCTATTGCTTTGGAAAGTAAATTCATACGCTCTTCTCTGTACTCTATTCAAATATTCCTTTTGTGACTTTCTATAAGGGTCCCAACAAACCGCCACGTATTCCATTAATGGACGAACTAGAGATAAGTAAGCTAATTCTCTCGTTTTCCCAGTACTATTTTTTAGTATTCGCATTGTAAAATGCAAGGACCTCCAGGCTTTCCCTACGACACAGTTTACCTGATTTTCCCAACTCAATTTGCTATCAAAAATTATTCCCAGGTACTTACAAGACAAGACTCTTGGAATATTTTCGTTGTCTAAACGATATTGAGTTTCACTATTTTTGCGGCCCCTACCAAACGTGATGGTTTTGCTTTTCGATCTATTTATTGTCATTCCATTTTTTCCGCCCATAAATATAATCTATCTACATCATCCTGCAAAATACCCTCGTCTTCTTTTGATTGAATAACTCGATATATTATACAGTCATCTGCAAATATCCGTACCTTTGAATATAAATTGTCTGGCAGGTCATTCACAAATGCGAGAAACAGGAGAGGTCCGCTTCCTTGAGGTATCCCTGAAGTTACCTTTGTTAGAGTTGAAACCATGTGTATCTCCCTGACGGGTGAACCAAAACTACTACATTGAAGTTCTCTGTGACAGAAGGCCAAAAATGTTGAAGAGTGGTGACTGTTTTTTCAATCATGACAACGCTCCAGCCCATTCAGCTATCAAAACTCATGAGTTTTTCACCAAACTCTCTGTTCTCTCCCCCTATTCACTTGATCTTACTCATTATTTTTCTTGTTCCCCAAACTCAAAAGACCCTTGAAAGTAAGAACATGTGAGACGATATTCGAGATTATGGCAAATGCGATGAAGGAGCTGAAGAACATTACAAAATAAGCGTACCAGGACTGTTTCAACAAGTGGAAACACTGTTGGGATGAGTGTGTGCGTTGAGAAGAAGAGTACTTGGAAGGTGATCCGGACATGTAACTTTTAGATAACGAACATTTTGTTTTATGACGTCAGTCCGTGTATTTTTTTAACATCTCTCGTATTGTTGGGATACTAGTGATACGTAAATGTGTTTTAAATGCTACATCGTGTATTCATTACCATGTGTGATTGACCTGCTCATGAACGTGTTCAGCCGCTTAGTATTAATTCGGATTAAATTTTATATTTCTATGTATTGTTTTAGGAAAGTCTTTTTTCTCATGAGATTTAAATTTCATGGTGAAGATCCTATGGAAAGTGAAATGGAAGTTTTGATTGAAAAGTCGCGGCAGATTGGGAGGGACACCAATCATTCAGCTGTCAGCACTTCTGCAGGGAGACCTTTAGCGTCGTAGCTTTGGTGACCGACGCTCGTTCACAATCGTCCCCCCGTGCGCAAGGGTTGGAGTGCCAGGCAGCCTCCCTCTCGTAGAAGGTCCTCGACGACGGTGACAACGCGACCCGCGGCGATGGGCAAGGCGCTCTCTGTTCGAGGGTCCCCATGCGTCGCTCCGCCACGCCCCCCCCCGCCCCCTTTCCACCCACCACGCGTCGTTCCGCCCCGTCCCGCCCCGTCCCGCCCCGTCCCGCCCCGTCCCGCCCCGTCCCGCCCCGTCCCGCCCCGTCCCGCCCCGTCCCGCACCCCGCCACTCACCACCGACGGCGCCCCGTGGACGGTCCCGCCAGGGCTTCCCCGACAAAATGAATAAAGAATAAGCGCCCATTGTGTCCTGATGTATGCGGGGCAAGTGAATAGAAGACAGACGTCAACCGAGCTACCTGCTCTTTGCCTGGCGGTGCGAGAGTCATCGCGGATGCCTATTGCTTAATCCAGGGGGATCGGGGTCAGGGGAGGGAAAGGCGACCGGGAGGATGCGGTGTGGTTGCTTGCGCCCTTCATCATTTCAGCTTCCGGGGAGTTTGTGGTAGTAAATAAAAAATGAAAACATGAAACTCTTCATAATGAAGAGCTGGAAGAGAATCAAGCGAACACCTTCAGGAAGTTTTGTCAGGACATGACTTACACTTGACTCCCAGGTGTATGGATATACATCTCCAATTTCCAATGCGCGAATAAATTGAAACAAAACTATCCAGTCACCAGTCATGTGAAAGGTATCGATGGTTTCTTTATATTCTCGGAAACTCAGTAAAAATCTGAAATCAATTAATTTCCATTTTGACTGAAAATGCAAATATTTGGATGTGTCTTTCCTTCTATAATAATCTCGCATTGCGCTTTTCATTGGATTTTCAACTCAATGCGTGACTGCTTACACATTGCTGACGACATGCGACAATAAGACTTCTAGGAAGAGGCCACTCGCAATTGAATATTTGCTATTCATATTTTGCTGTGAACAGCAACTCTTTTGATATTCTTGGTTTGTAAAGAATTGTTGCACCCGTATATATACTACTGTAATGTATTATGTAATTGCAGTATTCGTGAAGACTGTTTTTGTTAAATTATTTAATGTATTGCAATGTTATACGTTATTGTGTGAAGTCGTAGGTTTCCGCGTCCGGAGTCATGTAAATAACCTTGGCTGTCCGGGTGACGCCGCGTCGAAGGCTGTTGCCGACATTTCGACCATCTTTTCGTGGTCTTCCTCAGGTCAGACCAGCCCTGAGAAAGACCACGAAAAGATGGTCGAAACGTCGGCAACACAGCATTCGACGCGGCGTCACCCGGACAGCCAAGATTATTCACGTAGTATCGTATACGTTAACGTAAGTAATGTATACGTTATTACTTTATTTTTGTTCTTGAAGAATATACGTGCTACTATTTGCAAAACAATTTTGGGTAGCTTTGTTGATCAGCATATTTGGTGGTGCAGGCCACTAGTATTATCTAATGCATCAAAACAATTCATCAAGAATTTGTAAGCAGTTTTCTTCGAGTTACTTCTTACTTTAATAAACAGAGGTCTTTCCAAACTTACTGCACTTAATATAACATTTTTGAAAAATTAACGCTCTGAAGTTCGGGTTTGTTTCTTCTTATATAATGGTCTTTTCAATTCAATTATTTTTTTCTTGATAACAAGAATTAAGGTTGAGAAATAATCACATATGATTTGGTCCATATCATGGAATTATTAATAAATTCATATGCATAGTAATACAGTAAAGTAGTCAGTAAATCACAATTTGCTGAAAAAACATATTGATTATATTTAAAAATTTAATATTCGTTATCATAAAAGAATTTTTAATATAAAAGCGCGAGTGTGAATACTATCACACTACGATGAAACGACAGCTGATATTTATTTCCCAGTAAAATTAGATACGTGTATCCGATTGCGAAAAGAAATACAAAACTGAATAAATAAGTATTTAACATCAAAAATACACGTCTTTATGGAAAACACTTCAATACAAAGAAATCTACAGTGAATATTACTTTTTAAAAGCAAATAGAAGGAAATACAATTAAATAGTGAAAAGCAGTTGTACATTATTTATGTTGAAATAAAATGATAAATTTGCTATGAGGCCCATAAGTCAGAATTGGAAAAATTATGAGCATACATACCGTCGTTGGGTTACACACACTTACACTAATATGCACTACACTACACATCACACATGCGGAGAGATCGCTCGAGAACTTAGAGCTTGTGCCGGCTGGGGCGGTGGCCCACTGGTGGGAGATACGTGGTCGAGGGAAATCCCCGCTAGCCGACGGTAGGTCAGAGCAGGATCTCGCCATCCAGCTAGGAAAGATCACCGCCACTTCCCGAGCAAAAACATGCCCTTCACTTACGGAACTAATGACCTCGGTAGTTTACGTGCTCGGAATCACTAACAACCATCAAACCATACCGTCGTTGGCGGGTAAGTACTGCCATAGTGACATTTAAAGTAGATCTCCTTTTATAAATAAATTGGTTAATACGACATTTGAACGATGTGCAATAAACGGCCTTTCGAACGGCAGCTGTGAGATTAAATCACGTTCGTTTTTTACGATGTGCTGAAAATGAGTGCCAACGTACAATGCGTGCCACGTACTCAGTAACACGGTGCTATTACTGCTGACCGCCGCCCCGCCGAGCGAGACGAATCCGATGTCTCACGGCCATTTCTCTCCCGCGGCGCGCGCCTGCTTACCGCTCTCGCCGATAGAGGCGTTGCGAGCGCAAGGTACCTAAATTTTCACGCATGTCGATCACTCACCGCGCCCCAACCTACCCACAGAGATCTCTTACCAAGTTTTTGTTCCAGGCGCGTGCGGCGTTGATGTCGCCAACCCTATCCGTTGCTGTTGCTTCAAACACACTTGAAGGGCTGAGAATTATAAGGGTACTATCTGTCATTTTGACGAAATTGAGATAAACATGTTTTCTTATTGTATTTTGTGCGTAGAATATGGCCTGCTATTTTTTTTCATCTATCTCGCGTTTAAAACTGCCAAATGTGATAATGACGATCTTGGACCCCCCTTGCGCCAAAATATTAGAAGGGTACTATCTGTTTGTGTGATCGCACAACTAGCGCGCTCTGCAGGATTGTAGGCATAATATCTTTGATGCAGCCAATAGGAAGCACGTATTATTTTTGTTAGCATCATCTGTGATCAGCTGCTGGATACAGTTGTATGCAGTATATGTGCGTATGTTTGTAGTTTGCAGTGTATGTGTGAACGAAAATAGAAGTTTTAAGTCAAGAAAGTGAATTTGGTAACTCAGAGTATGGATGCGAATTCTACTTCACCACATTATGCCGAATTTGAGGTTAGTGTGTGTATTTTGGCATAGCGTTACTATATCTAATGGGTTTGGAATGTTTACACGTTATCAATTTCTTAGTATAATTTCATACTTTATGTGTATATATAATCACGTTTATAAGAATTTCATCACATTTCATTATGTTACATTATTGTTGACAATATGTTTTAAATTTTTCTACAGGACAGCCAAGAGGATAATCATCAGTCTTCTGAAGAGAATATTTCAGATGATTCTTCTGAACAAAGAGGGAAAAAAAGTAGATCTAATGAATCAGTGTGGAAACAAAATATAAGGAAACAAAAGAGAAATAGTTTTGAAGAATATGTATCATCTTCGGGTAAAACTGTTCCTGGCAAAGAATTTAAAGAACCTGTGTGCAATGATTTATGCTTTCATAAGATTACCAACATGGAAGGAATCTTTGAAAGATTTCGAAACCTAGGGACTTACAACAAACAAAATTTGTTTCTTTCCGGGCTTGTGACTTTATCAG
This sequence comes from Teleogryllus occipitalis, assembly GCA_011170035.1. Taxonomy (NCBI): domain Eukaryota; kingdom Metazoa; phylum Arthropoda; class Insecta; order Orthoptera; family Gryllidae; genus Teleogryllus; species Teleogryllus occipitalis. The sequence goes on along the minus strand of BLKR01005681.1, from coordinate 12,778 downwards.
ATAGTGACAGAAAAGTTAAGGCTGAGACAAGGGTGCGTAATAGAAGACAATTTAAGTATTCTGTCCGGGAAAATGGTGTGTCATCTAATATATGTGTTGAAGCATTTAAATCATTGTTTCAAATAAGTAGGAAGAGACTTGCAAAAATTCAAAAAAGTATTGAAAATGATGATCCAGGCATTCTGATGGACAGGCGTGGAAAACATGTTAAGAAGATAATATTACACGAAAAAAAAGAAGAAGTCCGAAATCACATCAAAAAATTTCCTACTATGCTAAGTCATTACTCTAGGAAGGACAGCCCAAACAAAAGATTCTTATCCCCTACTTTAAATTTATCGAGAATGTATAAGATGTATGCAGAACAACACGATGAGCCTGTAAAAGAATGGTTATATCGTGATATATTTCTTCACGAGTTTAACTACAGCTTTGGTCCACCTCGTTCAGATTCGTGCATTACTTGCGACAAATTAACTAATAAACTTAATGATCCAGATCTAGAGGATAGTGATAAAGCAAAACTTTTGAACCAAAAGGAATCACATGTCCAAAAAGCTGATTTAGGATATGAAAAGTTGAAAGCAGATATAAAAAAAAGTAAGAACAAAAGTAAATCTTTTGAAGTTCTAGCATTTGACATGCAGCAAACTTTGCCTGTGCCATTCCTCAGCAATTCTCAGGCTTTCTATCAGAGACAGTTATGGGTTTACAATGAATGTGTTCATGTTTGTTCAAATGATGATTCGTATATGGTGATGTGGAGTGAAGAACAAGCTAGGCGTGGATCCTCTGAAATAGCATCTGCACTTCTCAAAGTATGACTTCTCAAAGTAAAATGACTTGCGGAAGAGAACAATTCTTCCTGTGAAAGAGTTAGTGTTGTGGAGTGATGGTTGCAGTGGGCAAAACAAAAACTTTTTTATTGTGACATTTTGGTCCTATTTAATTCAGCAAGGATTTGCAGAAAAAATTAGACACAGATTTCTTGTAAGCGGGCACACATTTCTTCCTTGTGACAGGGACTTCAGTCACATTGAAAAAATTAAAAGAACGCATGTTAATGAAATTCATGTGCCTTTGGATTGGTGCAAATTAGTGGAGAAAGCTAAATGTATAAATCCATTTAAAGTTCTTATGATGCACGGGGAAGATGTTTTTGACTTTTCGGAGTTGGCTGCAAAATTGTTCAGTAAACCAAAGTCTTCGTCGGGTTTGAAGATCCGAAGTGTCACAGAGTTTTGCTTGGAAAAGGAGAATCCATTTTCCCTACTTTATAAATATTCATATAGTGAGGTAGAAAGATATGAATCAATCAACATTCACAAGGTTGGACGCCCACGTAGCTTCCCAGCACTTCTGAGCAAATATAAACAACAAAATTGTATAAATGCAGCCAAAATTAAAGACCTGAATGCACAAATGTGCTTTCTACCTGCATCTAAGAAGTTCTTCTGGGAAGAATTTTTTTCCAAACAGGAGAAACTCCTGCAACCTTCCCAAGGAAATGATGATCAAGATGAAGAGGAGGATTCAAACTCCATTGGAATGTGGGACTAGCAATGTAAAAAAACAATAAATTTATGTTATAACTGTTTTGCATTTTTTGAACAACGTTTAATAAACATTTGTATGGCAAAATTATTTCTCAATGTGTAGATGTTTTTATTTTACAGTTAGTACCCTTGTGATTTTTCAGAGAACCTGCTGGAACAGAGTTACAATAAAAATTATTTTAAACAGGTAAATAAAACTCATGGCAGTTGTTAAATAGATATTTCACTAATAAACCTATCATACTTTGCTTTCAGTAAATATCTTTCACATTTTTAAAGTATTAAGTGAGATACAGAATTTACAAACTTTGTTTTCACTGTACTGTAAAATGGTGAAAATACAGTTAGTACCCTTATAATTCTCAGCCCGTGACAGATTTCACGGGACATATTGCAGCCTTATGCCTTGCTCCGGGCGGCTGAGAATTGTACCACAATTAAGATTTTTTTAAAGTCTTAAATTGAATGCTACTAAATACTATGATGTCCAATACGACTGTAGGCACTGCAAAGAACTCACATCACAGACAGCTCTCCAAACACCCCTGCAATAAAACAATACAATCGTCCCTCTCCCAGCGTACTTATTACAGATGCATCTTGACTAGTCATTTGCCCATGGTACACGTTCGTTCAGAATTAGCCCCTAATGCAGAGATGTCTATAGGTTGCCCAGTTAACGAGCTCGACTAAATATATAGTTCAAATTACAATTCAAATAAAAGCACTTGGGTAGATTTTCTATTCAGTATTTGAACTACACTGAATTCAGCATTCGATATAGAATCGTAAAATGAAAGACCAAGAAATATATTGGAGCGTATCTTTTTACACCCAAGACACCCTTTAACAAACTCGAAACTTCTCGGTCTTCAACATCTCATTCAAAGTAATTTCTTTCATCGAATATAATGAGGCGATATCCGTCCTCTTTGCAATTTTAATAGACAAAGTTCATGATAATACTGTACGGTGCGCACAGACAAATGATCAGATCAGGTTCTTGCAATTTCGATTGCAATACGTTTGCAACATATACGCACCAAAAGAGATTATTGATTATTAATGAAAAATTGTACAAAATAAGTGTTGGAAATTATTGTGTTATCTGCCTGATTAATTTCCCAGACGCGTAGGAATTGAAGGAAAATTGTTAGCCCCGGCCGTGTGAGAGGTATCTTATGTACCCCGTAACTCCAAAATATTGTAACTAGTGATTCTACAGAAGCTCACAGTCTTTCTCGTACTAATTATTTCTTTTCTTTTAACTCTTGGCAACCTTTTCGGTTTCACCCAACCCCCATCCCATCTACTATTTGACGGCGTCTAAAAAACCTAACATAACACGAAACACAATAATAATTTGATAAAACTAATGATATACCTTAAACTGACGTTTTATGCATCCGCAAATTTAATCTGCAATGTAGCGTTGAATGTGAATTTTTTAATCAGTACATAAAAAATCCTCAAATCGATCTTCAAAAAAATCTGGTTTTAAAAAATACTCAAAATCACTCAAAATTGTGCGTAAATTACTAATATATTTAAATAATATCCTTGAATCAAATTATGGAATGAATTGTGGAGAACCTATTTCATTGGGAAAAAATCTATTTTTAATAATGTCTTTGTATGAAGGAGTCCAAAAAATCTCAAACTTTCGCAACTTACGAAAATCCAGAGTTAATAATGAAAAACAAATATATGTCAGTTTTATAAGTGTATTTCTCTCTATTCTTAAAAGAAGTTTCAAGAAAACCTTTGGAAACATTTTTGAAAAAAAAATTGAAAATGTTCTAAAAGCTACATGTTAAGTAAACCCAAAATTTCAAGATGTGATTTTCAAACTCGCAGGGCATTTTAGTCGGGCCAGATCGATCGGGGAATATTAATTTTGAAATTAGTGGTGCAACAACAGTACATACTCGCGTTGTTTCCAAATTTGCAATTTTCGGAAATTCAGAGACATCAACGAAAATGCGACCTGCGTCAATTAAAACAATAGATAATTTTTTTAAAATTGTACAGTACTGGAAACATAAATTGACCGCGGCCGTCTGCGACTAAGTTCAGCTTTTGCACGGCTTGGCCAGCCCTTGTCATGACGAAACGTCGCAGGCGGAGCCTCACAAACCATCGTAGCCAATCTCAACGCAGGGGGGAGTATCCTAACAAAATTACGCCATACCAAAATGACGGGCGCCGCTAGTTCAGATGTGGAAGTATTTTCAAATAAAAAATACATGGAAGAAACACTTGTATGAACATGAAAGTAAATTCATTGAAATATATATGAACACATAGCACTAAACCACTGTTAACACAATTCTTTTTGAAGAAATTACATTGATATCAGATAAAATAACACTCATTTTAGAACAATTACGTTCTTATACACATTTAATTTCCAATATTCTTGTCCAAACACAATTTATGAACTTTATCAAATGACCAGTTTACTGCAGAATTTTGCGATAAGAAAAACGATTATAATTGCATATTTTCAATTGTTCATATGTATGTTACATTTGCAAAAATGCAAAATACTGTCTTTCTCGAATCGTTAGGACTTCTAGGGAACCATTTCAATAAAAGAAAGTAAAATTCAAAAACCAACTGTACATTTATCATTAATGTAACAATTAAACTAGATATTAACCAATTAATTTGCATCTCATGTCAAAATTAATATTTTGCTATCATCAAATCAGGGACAATTTAAGGACACACCCCGGCAGGAATAGCGCACATTTCGCAATTGTTTATAAAATTGTTAATTGTTGCAAAATTGTTAATTCGGAGTTTTTGGTTCTGGGACATCAGAAAACCCTTTCCACTTTAGAATTGCAAAAATTGGAAATTGTTTATAAATTTTTAAATTTTTCAAACAAAATGTATTGATTTTTTAAAATTGCCTTTAAACGAGATGTAAAATTCCGCAATCCGATTAGCGCTATCTCTTTCGTTTTCGAGATATGTAATTGTTTATAAGAAGTTAGCATGTCATGACAACTATTTTTTTGGCAGTTCCCACGCTAAGCTTTTCTACAAGCCGTTTTGCAACGGATCGCTTAGTTTCTCCGGCAAATACATTTGAAGTTCCTAACGGGGGTGGAGGGGACAAGCGGCCACAACGCTTGCATATATTGCCACGAAAATTGTTGCTGGTTAGATATTCCTGGTTTTCAGCTCTCAATTTTTCATTTTATTCTAAATATTTTGTTACATTTGTTTAACAATTACAGCACAAATTTTAAAATACTACTCGAATCGGCTACCGAACAATCTTCAACTTGGGAGCAAGAAAGAGTCATCAATTGGCTTCCAGAAATACCCCCCGGTGAAAATTGCGTCCTTCCTCCACACGTTTCAAGGTGAAATAGGCTGAGCTTGTAAGCGTAAATCGTAACACTCGCTTTTCCTCGAGAAAGCTTTTATCCACTTTCTTAGGAAGCCAATTCTTTACATATAAAATTGTGGAAAATGTTTCAAATTAAATATACAAGAAAACAATAATTTTGCATTAATTGTCTTAACGTATAATTACAGACATTAAAGTTTCCGGCTTCTCAGTATTCACACGTTCCTAATACGAAATACATTGTTATAACATCCACAATTTCATTCTAACCAGTAATTTTGCTGCCTTTAGAAGCATATAGCATCAGCATGGAATATGCGAAAAAGTAATAATACTATAGTAATATTATAATATAGTATTGACATATGTTTATGTTATGGACATTTGTAATTGAAGGAATGTGAACTTACGTATGCAGTTAAGTAAATTTCAATGAAGGTGCAAAGTTTGCAAATAAACATGTTTTTAAAATTCAATTATTCCAAGTTCAGAACAATTCCTAGAATCATTCTTTTTCATTCGACACTAACACGCCAATGCTTTTTGACACTACCCTCTGAATCTAAGTGGATTGTTTGAGGTCATCGCTTATCGCGGAAGTTTACACGTCTTCGAAATATGTATACGCCGAGGTCATCTTCATCACAGAAACACAGAAAATCTCATATGAAAGAATCAGTCGCCATTTCAACAATGAAGCTACTACGACATAATAATCATAATATCCTCATTTTCGTTTAATTATTGTGTTCTTTCTAGCGTGCTCCGTGTCTCTGAGTAGCAAACATTAACATAATTGTTAAAATTTAAAGTAACGATTTAGGATGCAAATTTAGGATGATGTTCACATCTCCTCATAATTGTTTCTAGAAAGTCATATCAGATTTGTATTATTGTCAATAAAATTGTAGTTTTATTTAATTTGAAATAACTGCTTGGACATTTTGCGGTTTTATTAAGAAAATATAGCTACCCGAATTTGAAAGAAAACATTTCGAGGTTTCCACTACGAGACGTATTTCGTCATCCTTATTCATTCGCTTAGTATACTGCAATCGCTTTCATTTATCATCGATCATGTTACATAGGGTTTCTAATGTTTATATGATACCGGGTGTCCCACCAAATATGGATCACCCCCATAACTTCTAAACGGTTCAGGGTATCGAGTTGCAGTTTTCGCTGAACAATGCAGAATCATGGGACACGTAACATGCTGGTAGAGGAATTCTCTATAATAGTTTTAGTTTTCGAGAAATTTAATCATCTTTGATTTTTTAAATTGAACTATATATTTTTTCATCAGCAATGAATAGATCATGAACATTGGAATAAAATTATGTATCATATCTTAGTATTTTAAGAGTAATTTGAGTATAAAATTAGATTTTTCGGCATCAGATTTTCAAGTAAACGGGCAGCCTTTGCAACAGTCGCCGTTTTGGGAAGGTGGCCTTCGCGACGTTGATACTGTTTTGTGAAGAGAGGAGTGTGAGAGGGATGGCCGTGTAGGATGAAGGTATAAATGCAGCAATTCATGATCTTGACATGAAAAACATATGAACAAACATCAATTTTAACGCTCTGAATGAGAATTTTTTCCCACTTGTTCATCTGAGTTGAACTTTTCTTCTTCTGAAATTACAAATCAACGATAATCGAAAAGAACGAAATTAAAAAATATTGTAGCGAAAACGATAGTAATAATAATAATAATAATAATAATAATAATAATAAAGGTCATTTCTAAATTTACAAAAATCGAACGCAGTGCAGAAACAAGTCATCATTTTAATAAATGGGAAGCGAATGAATTGTTAAAGATTTTCATTGTAATATCTTGATTAATTCATCAAAGATTAGATAGGTAGACATTTTCTCTTATTATTCACGGTAACTAAACTTCCTATTTAAACACGTACTACCAGATGAACAAAGTAATAAAACACTTGAATTACTCTTGACAGTTCTATCAGTGTAAATTTACCAAACTTTAACAAAAATGCATATCTGCATTCGCTACTGCACATACTGATTAGAGAGTTTCTCATTTCATAGCGCCAAGTGCTGCCTCAAACTTGAAAATGCAGAAGACGGAAGTCCACCGTTTTCTTTTCCATTCAAGAACAGCAGTCGTTTGGTTGCAAAGTGGACGAGTGATCATTTTAATTAAAAATGACATTTACCAACGAAGAGACGGTGGTTGGCTTCTTGTTCAGTTTGAAAATGATATTTATTATTATTAACATTGTAATGGCACGTCTTGCCTACTTATCCCAAATCTGTATGTAACCGCACCACGTTGCGGCGACAATATGTAATAAAACGACTATACCTTGAATCTCTCTACTCTATGTAAAATCTATACAAATTTATGCCCTGCTAGCTTTTGCCTCCTTTATCTAAAACTGTGCCCGTTACTTAGCTACTCCTTCAATGTTATAAAACTACTGGGCGTGAGGCTGTGGTTGGCCTGTACAGGAGCCTAACGAGATACTTGGACACTTGGGCGTAGGTCACTGTTTAATACAAAATCACGAAATCATATCATATGGCTTACTGTCGAACCAAGTACGTCCGGCATTATTTATTCTTTCTGGTTTTCACTCTCTCCACACTCCGCTGGAGACATAACAACAAAAACATACACAAATGCAACACAATAAACAACAAAACACAATACCTGAAATACATAAAATCACATTCACACTTACTATTTACACAATCGACAAAAACAAAACAAATCATTCACACTTGAATGCGCATCCCCTATTTTGTCTGAATATAGCCTATTGTTATTTCCACAAAAACTTGGTCTTGTACATTAAAACCTAGTCTGTTCTTTCTTCCCATTTATCTGAACTATTAAATTACGCAAAGTTATTGCACTTTCCTTTCGTAGAAATCGGCCATCCGCGTAACGCCATTGTTCCATGTCACCTCCGTAGTATACACGCAGCATCCATTAATTCATCTCCCCACAGCATCCATCCATTTCCACACACGTTTGTTAACGACAAATTTACTTTAAATGAAGAATATCCCTGATTAAAACTATTCACTAATTATTATACTAGTTTTTGTTAACTGCGACCGACAATATGGCGACAGTGTTCCGCGAACACTGTTTTCGTGAAATATATAAATATCTCTTCCACGTTTTATCTTTTCATTAACTCGACAGTTACTAAACACGATATATTTCACTCTATTCACAAACTGAACGCAATTTTCTATTAAAAATAAAAATTTTTGCGGAGCGTTTCAACATGCGTCCGTATTCAAGCTACTTCGACCGCGCTCCCCTCGTCATTGTTGTGTCCGGATCGTCAGCGCTTTTTTTCTTTTAACATCACACGATCGCTGTCGCTTCTCCTACAAAATATTACATCATTTAATTTAATTCACATTTTCTGTTCTGGCGTAGCCCCTCGAAGTTTCCCAACGTTGCGACTGTTACCATAATTTTCTAAATGATTTATTCTATTGGTTCTTAAGGTTTTGTTTGTATTGCTTCACGCGTTCTCTTAATTTTCGCCACAAACACCTTTTGATTTACTGAACCTTAAAGCACAACAATGGCTATCATGTCTGTTTACAAGCTGGAATTTATACTATACAAAAATGTTCATATATTTCGAACGCGTGATGCGATTTCCTTCAAATAACTTGCAAACGACTTCGCTACACGAACGCTACTGCCCTAGCTTGTCCCAATTGTGAATTTGTCGCGTTTTCCGTTTACTTCTCAAAAACTATCGCTACGCGACATCGCCTTCATCTGTTTTTAAAGTTCATGTTAATGTTATGCATTTTCTATTTATTCTTTGACTTGTGCCTTATTCTTGGGGGAATCATGGAATATTACATCTCCCCCCGCCTAAGATGTCGCTCAGATATGACACCGTCATGATGAGTCTACATCTAGCACTACACATTGTTGGTCCCGTTTCTTTACCACGTATCCTCTTCCACTCGGCACCTGTTACAGTTCAACGGCCATCGTTGCCTGTGTTGGTGAACTTGATCTTGCACTAACAATGCGTCTCTGAAGTACACAACACTACCGTTTCCTGCTGTTGCGACGGACACACCTGCTAATGTTTGCAGTGGCACTGCATTAAGTCGGTACGCTCTACCGTCGTCTATCGCGGCACCTGTCACTCGCTACACCTGCTACTTCTTCACGGTCTTGTGTAGTGTACCCTCGCATTTACTTACAACTAAATCTTACCCTAAACAATCTTGCTTTCTTGCTTATAATACTATTCTAACTATATTACTACATTACAAACTCCTTTCTCACCACATAACCTTCCAGACTCGGCTTCTTATATAATTTAACATTAAATAGGTTTTGGACACCTATTTCCTGTCCTCGATCTGCTATTACAACATTATTGTTATTGAGTACCTTCGTGATAGTATACGGACCGTCGTATATCGGAAAGAATTTTCTAAACAATTTCTGATCGGATGAGGACGAGTGAGGCGAGCGGACTAAAACCTGGTCCCCTACACAAAATTGTCCCCGACAGAAATGTTTCTGAGCCTTGCTACGCTGCTTTGCCGACTTCCGCAACTGGTCATACACTATCTTCTGATCGGTAGTCACTTGTTCCAAACCGCTGATTTCCGGTGGTATGTTCACGTCATCGAATGGCCTCTTCTTCTTGGCACCGAAGTGCACCTCCCATGGTGTTACATTGATACTTGAGTGTGGTATTGCATTTAATACTTCGTTCAGCACCGGAACGGCTTCGAACCACGCTCGGTGATTTTCCGCGACATATACCCGAAACAAACGTGACAATTCCCTCATCACTCGTTCGCTTGGGCTGCTCTGTGGATGTCGCACTGCCGTGAGATGGACGGAAATCCCTAACGTTTCCATCTCTTCTTTCCATCTTCCGCTGGTGAACTGAGTACCTCTGTCGCTCAATATCTTAGTCGGCTTCCCACACATTTCTATAAATCGCTTCACTTGCCGTATACAGTTGGCGGCACTGGGCTTTCTTATCGGAAATATCTGCACAAACTTAGAAAAAAACATCTATTATTACCATTAGGTGCTGGTTTCCAAACTTGGTCTTCGGCAACGGCCCATATAAATCCACCGCATACAATTCCCGTGGCCTCTGCGGTAAAATAGGCTGCCATTCACCTTCGCAGCGTCTGTTCGGCTGTTTCGTCTTTTGACAGACGTCACAGGAACTCGCTATTTGTCGCACCTCTCTTCCCATATTCGGCCAGTAACAGTAATCTGATAATTTTTGTGCGATTTTCCCACCTCCAAAATGCCCATAATGTTCATGTGTGGACGTGGCCAATTCCTTGCGACTTTCTTCAGGTATCCATATTCGGAACTTCTCTTCGGGCCCACCAATTTTTCTTAACAAGATTCCTTCATAAATCTTCCAATTACTTGCGTCCTTGTCTTTCTCCTTGCGTATTCGCCTTCTATCGTACGGCTGGCCATCAATCAACTTGCATATTTCCTGCACGAACACGTTTCGCTGTTGCATATTGATAATTGCTCTTGTCGTCCATCGCGGGCTAATTTCTCTCACCCGAATGACTGCCATCACACTATCCAGGGCTTCTTTCTCTTTCACCTTGATTCTTGACAAGTAATCTGGCAACAGGTTCTTTCGGCCTTCGCAATATTTGATCTCGAATTGAAACTGTTGCAGCCACAAAGTCCACCGTAACAGTTTGTCATTATGCGTGTGGCTTCTCATCATAAATATTAGTGCCTTATGGTCCGTAATTATGGTAAATGGGCGCCCTACTAGCAATGTTCTGAACTTCTGGGTCGCCCACACAATAGCAAGAGCTTCCAACTCTGTCGCGCCGTAATTCATTTCGCTTCCTTTTAGTGCGCGACTGTCTAAAGCCACTATCCGTTGTTCGCCACATTCGCCCAGTTGGAACAGCACAGCCCCTAGAGCGAATCCACTGCTGTCCGTCTGTACGTACATTCTACGTCGAAAATCCGGATATTGTACTATATACGTGCGTTCGAAAGCGCTCAGCAACTCCTCGAATGCTTCCTGGCATTGTTGCGTCCACTGCCATTTGCTTCCTTTCCTTAACAAGTGCAACAGTGGTACTACCTTTTGCGAGTAATTCTTTACGAATCGCGCGTAATAGTTACATATTCCAAATATTCGCCGCAATCCTCGCACATTTTTGGGTGGTGGTAATTTCCGAATTATCTCCCTTTTATTTTCCTGCATCTTCATCCCCGCACTTGATATTTCGTGCCCCATGAATTGCACTTGCTGACGACAAAACTCGCATTTCTCTAAATTCAATTTCAAGTTGAACTTCCCGAAAATCTCTAATAATTTCCTCAAATTTCTCAGGTGCGATTCCAAATCCTTCGAAAACAAAATAATATCGTCAACGTACATCACCATAGTGCTCTTCAACTCAACCGGGATTACATCGTTCAAATATCGGATTAGCGCTGCTCCAGAATTTTTCAATCCGAACGGCAGTCTCGTAAATGAATACACCGTCCCTTCAAATTTGAAGCTGATGTATTGTTGGCTTCCTGCTTCTACCTCGATCTGCCAGTACGCGGATGAAAATCTAACGCGCTGAAGATTTTGGCTCCTCCTAACTTCATCACCATTTCATTTACAGTTGGTGGCGTTTCATACCGTGGAATCGTGACCATGTTGAGTCTTCTCGCGTCTAGACACAGACGAATGCTTCCATTTTTCTTCACCACTACGACCAACGGACTTATATACGGGGTTATTGCTTTTCTGATAACGCCCTTCTGCTCCATTTCCTTAATAAGTTGGCGCACCTGCTCATGGTACACTTGTGGTACGGGATATTGTTTTGTAGAGAACGGCGTCGTATCTTTCAACTGCAGCTTGAACTTATAGCCCTTCACCGGCTCTGACGACTCCCCAAAAACACTAATAAATTCTCTTAACAGTTGACGAACTCTTACCGGACAGCCTTCCTGATCGATGACCTCTTCCGCAGCCCTTTCTACATTTTGGAGAATTTCTTCCATACTAGCTTGCAGTTCGTCTCCTTCCGCCTCCGCCTCATCAAGTTCAGCGACCACTGACCTACTTTCAATAGAACCTCGTGACTTGAGCATTATCTTCCTTGCTCCTACGTCCACGACGGCTTGACAAGCATCCAGTGCGTCCATCCCCACGATGACGTCACGGATCAGCCCCCGGACAACGATTGCTGCTACCTCGATCGTTACTTCTCCCAAATCTATCTCCAACCAGATTTGTTTCCCTGTAGTGTTGGCTGCCTTCCTATTCGCCATGATCACGCGAAGCTTCCGCGTCGGTAATTCAATCAACATGTGCCCTTCCTTTTGCACCTTCTTACAAAATTCCTCCGACACTGCACTAATACTGCTGCCCGTATCTACTAGCGCCCGAACTTCTCTCCCGTAGCACCTGCCTTGCAAAATCAAGCATTTGCTCGGCCCTGCGCCTTCCGTTGTTTCTTCTCTCAGCAATTCGTCACCTTCAACGACAATACTCGCTATAGCCTCAATCGTTACGATATTTCTTTTCGTCTCGTTTGGTTTGACCCACCTTTTCGCCCCAAACGTGTTTAGTTTCCCTTCCTAGGTACTGACTCCCATCGGCCTTGCGCTCCTTCCGCCTTCGCTTGGTTATGATCCCGGACCTCTTGTTCCATTCGTTCCGCGCCTGCTCGTTCGCCGTCCTTCGGCTTTGGTTTTCGCTGCGCCTGCCCGTCTTGCGCCTTCTCTTCCCTCCCTCGAGGCTTCTCTTCGCGCACCTCTACTGCGCACACATCTTGCCGATATCGCCCTCCGTTGTATCGGTTGTTGCCATTTCCGTTCCCG
>BLKR01005680.1:0-74686 GCA_011170035.1 Teleogryllus occipitalis | reverse complement strand
GAATAACTATATTTTCCACTGAATTCTAGAAGTGCACAGATAATGAAGTTACATTTATGTCCTGAAGCAAAATAAGGGGCCATCTCAGCATTTGCTGAAAGGATCAGGGAAACTGGACGAAAAACCTGATCGAGATGGGGGTCATTGACCCGGAAGCTGCAGTACAATACTTGTTATAGGTTGTTTAGGTGGTTTGACTTTAATTGTCTATGTTTCTAAGATCAATTCGGTGAAATTTCGCATTTCCGGTAATGGTTTTAGAGCGACGAATATTCTTTTTTTGCAACCAGTTGGCAACAAAAAGCGCTAATAATTATTTTTAAAATAAAGCGCATTAATTATTTTTAATGATCAATGTCATACCTTGGTTTTCTTGTAACTGTCTGTCTAACCTGATGTCAAGTTAGCAGAAATTGGATATCGGCATTACATAGGGGTACATCCGAATCATATAACAAAACGTTCTCTAAAACCAAATGGCATATGAGTAGTTAAACTAGGACTCTAACATTAAAAAAATATTTTTGAAAGGTTTCTTATTTCCCTCCCACCACCACCACCATCCCTCTACAGCCAAAAAGGATTTTTTAAATATTTTCATCAACTTAACACAATTTTATCTCATTAAAAAAATTGAATAATAAGAAAATTATGTATACTATAAGAAACATGGTTTTTACTATTTTCTCAGCACCAAATTCAAAGGAAAAAATTGAAAAATAAAAATAATATTTATTATATATTATTTATTTTTTTATATTACAATTAAATACTTATATTTACAATATAAGTATACAAATTAGCAGCAAAAAGCCATAAATTTCGAGATTAATTTCAAATATTTTTGAAAACTTTCCTACGCTACCGGTTCACCAGACGAAAGGATTGAAATGTCTTTCGACGCGTCTCGGTCTCCTGTTGGGAAATGACTTTTTTGCGGATCCATTCCAAAGAACGTTTTAAGAAATGTCTCTAAAAACTTTTTTCATGATTAGAGCAAGTGAAAAGACCTTCCCCAAGACCTTGCTAAAAGACCGTACCTCCAGAAGTGGTAGGTAGCTCATTCGACTTCTCTCGACAAGGAAAATCGGGATACGAAATGAAAATGTAGAACTTGGTATGAGTATATCGACTCATAAGAGAAAGAACAATTGAGTAATGTAATGGGTTGCAATGGAGGCGAGTTTCGTTTGAAAGAGGCTAGCTCGTAAGAAAGGCTCAGGGAGCGGCGGAGAGGTTCCGTCCATGTTGCAGCCCGTTATGGACGGCAAACGTTCATTGGCAGGACTGAGGACTGAAGGGATAGGCAGCGCCATGGAGCTATGAATACACAGAGGTGCCTTTACCAACTTATTTCGTGGTTAGCAAGCGAAGCCAGTCCGCCATATTGCTGGGTCCAAAACACGTCTGTTAAACCAATACCTTCTGTTACTACAGGCCTAACAATACGTTAATAGCTGCTTGTGACGTATGAGAATACAGGTGTGGGGGGAAAGCTGGAAAATTTGACGGTACAGCAAATTCCCGCAAACGTACACACGATAAAAAATTTCAATCAAAATCGTGTTCTTGAAAATGAGCCGACCATACCTTGTTGTAATTGCTAGGCTAACCACAATGCTCTCCGCTTTGGATCTGCAAGAAATCTTTAAGAAAAATTCACGAAAATTAACGAATAACATACAAAGTTACTAAATGTTCCAAATTACATGGAGTAGCTACACTTGTGGAAAGTAATTTCCTGTTTCTCCGTACAGTTTGTACAACCGTTAGCCACACAAGTAACCATAACGAATTGTTACAAAAAGCTAGCTATTCTGAACAAGGCTTTAAAATATTAAAAACGATGCCAAACACAACTGAACACGAGCACAAATGCAAGCCACAGAGCACTCCCACGACGTTTGTCAATATTACAGGCTTTCTGGACTCACCAATGTGGCGGAGGTGGCTTCAAGTTTGTGATGTCATGCCATCTCCCTATATTCAGAGCTAAATGGGCAGCGCCCTGGCAGACAGGAGCCAGGGACCTGGCAGCCTCACTACCACGAGGGCTGCAGGCACCGGCCGTGCACCCGCTGTGTCACCAGGTGGCAGCGCTGACGTCAACAGTGTTGCCAGCGTTGACTACCTGCCCTTTTTGGCGCATTAGATGATTTCTGGTCCATCACTGAGGTTAATTTTCGCTGTCGGAGAGTGTTGATTTTGTCGCGCCACGGCCCCACCCGGTCATCACGCTTTCCGAGGCGTCCTGTTCGCCTGTGACGCCCGAGACCCAAAGGTCGTATTCAATTGGCCCGGATTCTGGCAGAGCCAAGGCGTGGAAAACTTTAATTTCAACCATGTTGGAAATATATGGGTGAGTATCTCCGGCGCACCGATTTTTTCTCGTTCTGCGCAACACCAGTTTGCGTCACGAACCACGTGACCACAGCACGGGCACTTTGTTTGAAAAGCCAAACCAGACGCTGGGCGCCATGCAACGCATGATGCAACGCGTCTCTTAACCCTTGTTGGGCGTTGAGCGCTTTCTTGTGGAGTAATCCTCCGTTACTGAGCATACAATACTCATACACATACACAGTTACTGAGAATAATCTCAAATCAAGTCTCGTCACGTCGCAGTCAGTCAGAGCCTTTCATCCCTTCGGCCAGGGGCTCGACGACGTTAGATCCCGGGGTTCCTGGCCGGTCACCCAACCAAGAACCCGCGAGTCTCGAATTCGCTTAATCTTCGTGACTTCACGAAGCGTAGTAAACGAATTCGGCTAGCGCCGCCGGCCATGTTGCATGGAGAGCGAGTAGTGTTGAGAAACATTTTGAAAGTGATACAGAGTGACAGTTTTCAACAGTAACCAACCAAAAATAACACGATGAAGGTGTATAAGATGCAATATTTAAAAGAAATGATCCATAAATTAGTTGCAATGTCTTGTAACGATGTGATAATTTTGATATCTGGCTGCATTTAAAATTTCCGCTAATATTGTGACGCAAACTGGTGTCTGAAGGTCATTGGTTAAAGTCGGATACGATGTGCAAGAGCCCCGTCCCTGATATCAACGCTTGTTGGCACTGCTGGCGATCGAATTCAGTCCTGAGGGTGTGGGGGATATTTACTGCTTGTCGTCATGTTTCAAATGGAATTTTCACTTCACTATACTTGAGTTTTCGTAATGTGGCAGCTGAGGGTATTATCTTCACGATGGAGCCAGTTTCTCACTAATATTGTAGTAATGTCTGCACAACATTCCACCAGACATATGTCCCAGCACGCACGGATGTGCTCTTAACAGCTAAAACGTTATTTCCTAACAGTTAATGTTTCGTAACTGTTACGCAAAAAATAGTTCCTTCGTTTATCCTGTTATTGGAAGTTATTGGTTGAAATTCATACAGCTGAAAACTATTGGGTCAAGTCCTAACTACTACAAGCTTTTGTGGCAACCATATTGTACGATAACATCTTCACTGCAGCTAATTAATCGCGATTGTTCAAATTAGAGATTCATTAATACATAATTCGTCATTATTACACACCATGTGCCACAATATTTTTATATTTTATTGTATACACTTCAATAAGAAGTTGTCCTTTAAATTAAATCCATCCAATATGATTGTTAACTTATTTCTGTCCCATTGCTGCTTATGTGAGATCAACTAATATTTCCCTATGTCCGATAAAATAAAACGAGTTACGGTCAAATAACTCGCATTATAATATTTGATTTTCAAGTCATTACCACTTTAGCTATAGGTAAGCAGAACTGTTTCTCATTATTTTTGGCACTCGTCACTTCACTATGCACAAGTTGCATATTTGAAAGAATATTTGCAATCTGGAACCGAATCACGAATCACTTTTATTTTAGTAATATTCTATACACATTTGATACACATTATTATATGAATTACTATTCTTCCTAGGCAGTTCATCCAGTCTCGTTCATATCAGCTGCTTCTCTATCCAAATCTTTGGGGAAGTAGTGCAAGCAAGCACCGTAAGGTAGCTGCACAAGCTTTATGATCCTACCAAAATTATTTGTTTTGCGTGGTTTAACTCTTAGCAGTCGCCACAACTGATTTAACTCTTAGCAGTCGGCCATGTTAGGTTGCTGAACACGGACCTGTTATTCTTCAACTGTTATTAATGACAGCTGTTATGAGTCAACTGTTATTGTGGTAACAGTTATTGAAAAAAGCTGTTAAACCCATCTCTACTGCTGTTCACCGCGATGCACACACTTCACAGCTCAGCTCCCACTTCAGACTGACTAGCGGCCTTTTTTTATTATTTTTTTATTCCCCCTCTCCAGTTATCCTGGAGAGGCAGGAATTTATTCAAGATCATAGGATACATTTTCTCCAGCATTGCTGCTTGTGGAGATCTGGGAGGGCTATATCTTAAAAAGACTAATTAAATTTAAAGTTAATTCTAACTTAAAACTAACACATCAAGCCTCTTTGTGCGATAAGTTTTAAAACAATAGGTATTTTGAAATTTGGTTAATGGCGAGTTCTTAACGATTGTTCTTTATTCTTTAATTTTCTTAATAATTCACATTCGCGCTCTCATTCATACTTAATCTATATTTACAAACACATTCACTCACACATTCATACCACTACACTTCACGTCACTATTTACATTATGTACACTTGATTTTTCGCCACGGCGCCGACTTTACTCAAGCGTCCGTGGCGCCGCGACGTCTTCCGTGCTAGGCGGCTCGGGCCCGGCGGAGCGCGTTTCCACGTCTCCCACGCGGATTCCGGCATCTGGGAGCGGCGACTGCCTTCCACGCACTATCTGCTCCCCCGCGTCGCACAGCTCAGAGAGCTTGTGCAGGGGAAGTGCGCGGAAGGTGAAGGCGATGTGTTTTGGGACCTTTCTTCTAGCTTCTACTAGCGGCCACCGGCCGCAGCGAATTTATACCTGACTGGCTCCATCCTAGACCTTTCCGGAACTCGCGCCAATAATCTACGCAACCCACGAATACCCCAGAACTATCCAGTCGAGGGACGCTGATAGATGATGCAATCCACGCAGCGTATTCCGGCAGATGATGCAATATTCGTTACAATGCGTTCCAACATTATTAACATCAGAAATGCTAATACATTGTTAAGACTACCATTTTAAATTTGTAATTAACACAAGTTTGTCAAGAGATCACACAAGGTTATATCTTTATTGGCACAAAACACTCCTCAATTCCTTTACTCGAAAACACATACGTCTTGTTTTGATTAATTATACATTGAGTTCACACTCACTTCCGGATGAGATGTTTCACTCTAGGAAAAGACGAGACAGAAGGATTATCATCATCAGCAGCATGGATTGGGCTGATCTAGCCTTTTTGGGCAAAGTTGTGAAGAGAAGACCATATATTCTTTGGTCTTCCTACTTCTCGTTTTCCTTTTGGGAGATAGTAATAGGCCTACTTGGGCAATCTCTCATTGTTCATTCTTTGTAAATGGTCTATCCAGTTTTTTTTATATATGTATTTATCTTTTCTTGTAAGCTGGCAATTGCCAATTTCTCTCTTATAAGTTCATTTCTAATATGATCCATTAATATGCATCCCTTCGCATACCTCAGAAATCTCTTTTCTTCTGCGTTAATTCTCATCTTTTCTCTTGATGTTATTACCCATGTTTTGCATCCATACAGGAAAGCAGGTATTGCCATGGTTTTATAAAGCTTGCGTTCGGTTTCATTTCGTGCTTTCTTTCCCAATGTTCGCTTTATAGTGCCGCAGATAGCCTGAAATTGAGATATTTTTTGTTTCACGTCTTAAGATATGTTACGTTGCATACTCAATATTGGAAGTTGGATACATGCTCGATAGTGATGATGTTTATTACCATTTTTGTTCGTATGAGGGGTTTACCTCTGAAAGTCTATTGTCGTGTTGATTTAGAATTATTTTCCTTGAAATTTCTTCATTCGTTCTTCCATTCTGCGTCTCTCTCTCTCTCTCTCTCTCTCTATATATATATATATATATATATATATATATATATATATATATATATATATATTGTAACCGTTGTGACGTAAGGGGGGGGTGCGCGCGAGCGGCGAAATGGCGTCCGCCGTCCGCGTCGCGGGGCCGTCCGTCGACAAGGTACACTAATTTCTTTTGGAGACCTCCAGGGACGGAAGTCGGGGACCGGGAGGGGCGGAGTTCTTTTCCTGGTTGCCCCCACGCATTCGAAATGAAAAACCAAAGTACAGATTTTTGTAAAACAGAAAACAGAACGTCTTTTAATTGGCAATAGCACCTACAAAAGATCACCATCCGTGAACGACGAGAGGCCTCTCTGTCTAACAACACACAAATTGTAACCCATCAAACACAAAACAAACAAACTTAATTCTATTTACAAAACTCATTACTACAGTTCCGTAGTCGCGGCTCATTGGCCTCTCTCCGCTACCTCAGCACAACAATGTCAAAACAACAAAAAAACTAACAAAATTCAGTCCTATTTACAGAATTCACTACTACAGTTTCGCAGTCGCGGCTCATCCAGTCCTCTCTCCGCGCCCTCAACACAACAATGTCAAACAACCTGTAACCCATAACACGGTATATCCGTCGGGTACTTATCGTTGCGGGAACGCTGCCGTGCCGCCTTCCACAGTCCGTCGATCGCCACCGTGTCCTCGGAAAGGCCGTGCGCTAGCAAGCGCTGCCTGGGCGCCGCTCCAACGGACGCCCCATAATGCCCCCACTCGGCGGTTTGCCCCAACTCGCCGGCCGTAACACTTCAAGAACTCTTCTTCACCTCTCCGTCTGTTCCCTTTTCACTATCTCGCGACACTCTTCGAGACACCTAACTACCGTGCAAGCCCAATGCTCTAACATCCCTATTCTCTCTGCCTCCACTTTCCACCGCTTACTACCCGCCGCTCTCCCTGGCAGCGACTTTTCCCGACACTCCTCGGTGCACTCTCCCGGTGCCCTCCCTCCTACTCCATTCCCCTCCTTTCCCCTCACTGCTTCCCCGCTTTCTTTCACCCCTCACCCCGTCAGTCACCGCCGACAACTCCGCCTGGGGGAGGGGAGGGGCGTGCGAGAACCACGAAACGGCGTCTTCCACAGGCGCGGGGCTTCCAAAGTCATGCGTTCATGAATGTGGGGCCTGCCCACACCTGGGGCTGGCGTCACGTCACAAAACATTCGTAGAATATTTTCTGCCCGAAATATTCTTCAATAGAAGGGTTAACGGAACCATTTCTTCGCCAGATTACTCTTCTTTTCTTCACAAATGTAATTTCTTCGTTTGCTTCACAATCAGTAAACTGTTCTACTCCCTTTTCACCATCTTTGCCATCGTTTTCATCATCTTCGTCGCAGATTGTTAATTCTATTTCATCTACTAGATCCGTCTCCTCCACTTCTGCTTCCATGTCAAAATGTCGTATTCTCCTCTTCTTTTACTTAACGTTTTTTTCTTCTAATTCTTCTCTTACCCCATACTCTTCTTCTTCTTCTCCTTCTACTTCTTATTTTTCTTCTTGTACTATCTGCTACTCCATTCCAATCAACATTCCATTCTTACAAATGTTTCTTAGAACACGCCGGATGTTGTGTGGGTTTGTGGCCGGGCCACGAACGTCACATTGCCCCCTTCTTCCCCTTTCAAGATTTTTCTTGGGAAAATCTTATGCTGAATCAATGTCCGTACCTTATCTTTATACGCAATTGGAATGGGGTAGTTTTTCGCTTTGAATGGCGTCGCATCTGTTACCTCAATTCGAAATTGATACTCTTTAACGGGCTTGTCTCCCTTTTCAAACACGGTCTTGACTCTTGTTAACATTTGAAGCAACGTGCGTTTCTGATCAACGGTAATATTACTCCTCTCATTTACTTTCTCCCTTAATCTCATCACTATTTCTTCCTCTCCCACTACACACATTTCCATTTCCTCCAATTGTCTTTCCTCTTCCTCATCCTCGACCTCTTCCTCCTCCTCTTCTACCTCTTCCTTCGCCCATACATTTTTACCGTTGATGTCAACTCGCCGCCTTTCCATGTCTACCATCACCCCATGCTCTTCCAAAAAATCTACGCCCAGTATAACAGGATATATCAATTTCTTCACCACCAAACAGATCACGTCATAGTTTCTATCGCCAATTTTCATCTCCACCATCACCTGCTTCGTGATCGGATGCGATTTCTTTCCCCATGCATCTACTACGTTCGTATTACTCATTGGTAGTACCAATACCTCCACATTTTCCTTTACTAATTCTTCATAGGTTTCCTCCGCTATCACCGATTTCACCGATCCAGTATCGATCAGCGCTTGACTTACTATTTGCCCACATTTTATCTGAATTACGGGACATTTCGCTGTTCTTGCCACGACCTCTTTTGTAGTTTGACTTTCTTCCGTTTCTTCTACCATACTCGTAATCACAGGGATCGCCTTTTCGTTATATTTTAGGTTCGACCTGGGATCCCGTCTCAAATCGAACTTCCATTGTTTCCCGAACCTGTCGCGCCCGGCGCCCCGCGATTTCTTCCTGCCTCCGGCGACCGCCCTCGGAGCGCGCCGCACGATCCGGTGTCCGTTTCATGCGACCTTGAGCTGACGCGCTGCCTCTCGTCTCGCGTCGGCGTGGCTTCGCGGCCGCTGCCCTGCCAACCTTTGCCTCGTTTCGGATCGCGATTTCCGCCCCTTTCAGTCTTCGCGCTGCCTGTTTGCTGTTTTCCCTTCATGCTGCTTTCTTCAACTACATGAATAGCATTAATATTTGTACTGCTGGGCTTTGCATTCTTGCTAGTATTCTCGAACGTGAGATCGTAATTTCCTAATAACATCTGGAAGCGTTCGACTGTTCTAGCTTCCACGCTTCTTAACAAATTCTGTATGCTGAGCGGGAAATGTCGCGTTAGAATGCAAATAATTTCTTCGTCGGATACCGGCGGAGAACATAATTTTAACGCCGCGATCTTTCGGGCTGCATAGTCGCGCATTGTGCCACATGAATTTCGATAATATGAGCTCATTAATGAAATCTTGAAATTCATCTGCTGTTCTTTTCCCCAATATCGGTCGAGAAATCTAGCTACAAATTCATCAAATGTTCCTGGGTACGGGCTCAATGTTTCAAGCCACGCCTTTGCGTTGCCTTCCATAACTTGATGCAAAAGCATTGTCTTATGGCTCTCCCGGACATTCGACAAAATAAAGAAATTTTGCAACGCCTTTACAAACGCGTTAGGGTTTTCGTTCGGGTGGCCTGAGAATTTTAAGGAATGAGGAATATTAATGTTTCCTCCCCTACACGGACCTCCTCCTCCTATTTTCGCCTCAGCTTCTTCTTTTAACTTCTTAATTTCTTCCTTTACCTCATTTAATTTTCGGGTGGTTTCCGCTTCTAGCTCCTGTTTCGCCCTTTCACGAACTTCATGAACTTGGCTACAAACTTGATTTAATTGTACACCGTGGTCCCGGTTTTGTCTTTCTAATTCCATCGACAACGAATCTATTCGGCTCCCAACGTCCGCGTGTCGTTTTTCTACGAGGTTTCTACATTCCGCGACCTGCGTTGCAACTTCTTGCCGAAGCTCGTCGCATTTGTTCCCGACCTGCGCCATTATGGATTGTTGGATCTGTTCGAGCTTATTGTCGACACTTCTAGCTTGATCATCTATCTTTGTTACCAACCCCTCTATCTGCCGCGTCATTTGCTCGATCTCTCGATTAACCTGTATCAATCGTTCCTGACTATTTCGCGACTGCTCCTCGATTCTCTCATTGATTTGCCGTCCCTGATTTTCAACTTGGCGAGCTATTGTCTGCGCGAAGTTTCCTAACAACGCCCGCATTAACGTGAGCATGGCTTCATTCTCCCCCCTTTCTGGCGTCGGTAACAATGGTGACGGTTCCTCGGACTCTGTGCGCTGTGCGGTCGGACTTGTTTCTTCATCGTCGCCCATTCCTAGTTTCTCTAACCTTCTCAATAACTCGTTCCCTTCCTCCCCTTCGCTGCCTTCCTCACTAGCGATTCCCTTTGCTTCCCTATATTCACGACTCTCTGCCATTTTGTTTTGTAAGTGCTACCTTGCATCGCCCGGTAATACACTTTACCCTCCAAAATACAATAAAATGCACTCACAACACAATACAATAGACTTCACAAATCAAATATCACTTTGCTTATTCTAACACAACATATCGTCTTGACTTCAGTTTTCCATTCGTGGAAGCGTGGGATGCAATGCTCAGGGTGATAGGAATAACTGAAATGCCAAAATAAGCACTACCACACGCTGATTCCTTGCATACACCCCTCAGGTCCCCTGTTCGGGCGCCATTGTAACCGTTGTGACGTAAGGGGGGGTGCGCGCGAGCGGCGAAATGGCGTCCGCCGTCCGCGTCGCGGGGCCGTCCGTCGACAAGGTACACTAATTTCTTTTGGAGACCTCCAGGGACGGAAGTCGGGGACCGGGAGGGGCGGAGTTCTTTTCCTGGTTGCCCCCACGCATTCGAAATGAAAAACCAAAGTACAGATTTTTGTAAAACAGAAAACAGAACGTCTTTTAATTGGCAATAGCACCTACAAAAGATCACCATCCGTGAACGACGAGAGGCCTCTCTGTCTAACAACACACAAATTGTAACCCATCAAACACAAAAACAAACAAACTTAATTCTATTTACAAAACTCATTACTACAGTTCCGTAGTCGCGGCTCATTGGCCTCTCTCCGCTACCTCAGCACAACAATGTCAAAACAACAAAAAAAACTAACAAAATTCAGTCCTATTTACAGAATTCACTACTACAGTTTCGCAGTCGCGGCTCATCCAGTCCTCTCTCCGCGCCCTCAACACAACAATGTCAAACAACCTGTAACCCATAACACGGTATATCCGTCGGGTACTTATCGTTGCGGGAACGCTGCCGTGCCGCCTTCCACAGTCCGTCGATCGCCACCGTGTCCTCGGAAAGGCCGTGCGCTAGCAAGCGCTGCCTGGGCGCCGCTCCAACGGACGCCCCATAATGCCCCCACTCGGCGGTTTGCCCCAACTCGCCGGCCGTAACACTTCAAGAACTCTTCTTCACCTCTCCGTCTGTTCCCTTTTCACTATCTCGCGACACTCTTCGAGACACCTCACTACCGTGCAAGCCCAATGCTCTAACATCCCTATTCTCTCTGCCTCCACTTTCCACCGCTTACTACCTGCCGCTCTCCCTGGCAGCGACTTTTCCGACACTCCTCGGTGCACTCTCCCGGTGCCCTCCCTCCTACTCCATTCCCCTCCTTTCCCCTCACTGCTTCCCCGCTTTCTTTCACCCCTCACCCCGTCAGTCACCGCCGACAACTCCGCCTGGGGGAGGGGAGGGGCGTGCGAGAACCACGAAACGGCGTCTTCCACAGGCGCGGGGCTTCCAAAGTCATGCGTTCATGAATGTGGGGCCTGCCCACACCTGGGGCTGGCGTCACGTCACAAAACATTCGTAGAATATTTTCTGCCCGAAATATTCTTCAATAGAAGGGTTAACGGAACCATTTCTTCGCCAGATTACTCTTCTTTTCTTCACAAATGTAATTTCTTCGTTTGCTTCACAATCAGTAAACTGTTCTACTCCCTTTTCACCATCTTTGCCATCGTTTTCATCATCTTCGTCGCAGATTGTTAATTCTATTTCATCTACTAGATCCGTCTCCTCCACTTCTGCTTCCATGTCAAAATGTCGTATTCTCCTCTTCTTTTACTTAACGTTTTTTTTTCTTCTAATTCTTCTCTTACCCCATACTTCTTCTTCTTCTCCTTCTACTTCTTATTTTTCTTCTTGTACTATCTGCTACTCCATTCCAATCAACATTCCATTCTTACAAATGTTTCTTAGAACACGCCGGATGTTGTGTGGGTGCTTGTGGGTTTGTGGCCGGGCCACGAACGTCACTATATATATATATATATATATATATATATATATATATATATATATATATATATATATATAATTTTAAAATACCCTCTTCTCTTTGTGTTAAGAAGATTCACATATATGAGAGTTTCATCATACATGCTTTTTATTACCTCAATTAATTTTCTGGGTGTTCATTTCTTTTCCATACTTGTCCAGAGTGTATGCCTTATTACTCTGCCAAATGCCTTTTCCAAGTCTATGAATAAAAGGTGTGTTTCTAGGTTCATTTCTCAGCGTTTCTCAATAATTTATTTGAGGGTGAATATTCCAACTATACAGGACCTTCCCTTCCTGAAACCATTCTGTTCTTCTAGAAGTTTATGTACGACAATCGCTTAGACTCTCTTGGTTATATAGTGATGTCCATGGTAGAGGCCCCTATCAGATATGCCATAGTAGAGGCCCTTACATACATTACAAGGGCCAATCAAAAAAGATTTATGATAATAACAGACTCTAAAAGCGCTGTATCTGCTATTATGAATCTATCTATTGATAACGTATTGGTCCAAGAGATAGTTGGAAAAATCAACCAACTGAGCAGTGAGGGCAAAGAAATAGCGTTGAGCTGGATACCTTCTCACGTTGGCATTGCAGAAAACGAATTGGCAGACAGAAAAGCTAAAGAAGCAGCACGAAGCGTAGTTAGAAGTGATATACCAGTAGCTATCAAGAATATCTCAAGAGAGTCAAGAACAAATTAGCTGATCTTGACACTAATGAATGGATCAACTTACAGGGGTACAAATTAAGATCAGCTAGAAAGTTTCAAGATGATAATCCAACGGTCAGCTTCTGCAGAAACGATCAGGTTGTCTTGACCAGATGCAGAATAGGACACACAAAATTTTCTCACAGCCACTTATTGAACAGGACTGATGCTGATAACTGCAATGTATGCAAGATTCCTCTTTCAGTAGAACATTTGTTTGAATGCCCTAAATATGAAAGTTCAAGAAACAAGTACAATTTAAGTTCTCCTAAAGACCTCAATAACAAAGAACAGTGCATTAAATTCATTTGCTTTATAAGGGAAATTGAAGTTTATAACAATATTTAACCACATATGTATAATTCTGAGTTACTGTGTTATTTTGTACTGACTGTGTAATTATAAAAGTAGTCGCTAATAACCATATATAGTTGATGCGACTTTAAATAAATCAAATCAATAAATCTATTGATCTATTCATTTTTGAGTATATTTTGTAGCTAGTAATTAACAAGCTAATGCCTCTATAGTTTGAGCAATTATTTCTGTCTCCTCTCTTATAACCATTTCTTACTTCCACTCTAATGGTAGATGATGTTTGTACCAGCAAATATTTAAAGAGTGGGGGAGTAGAAATTTAGCAGGGTATCGCCATACTTAAATAGCTATATATGTATAGCTTTTAAAGTGGGGGAGTAGAAATTTAGCAGGGGTATCGCCATACTTAAATAGCCATACTTAAATAGCATTCGAGTTCGCGCATTCGAGTTCGACGCATCGGTAGCTCTCTCTGCTTAGCTGAAGAGATTTACTGTAGCCGTCTTCTCCGAGTTCACCACTCCCTGAGAGACTCTCCCGCCTGCCAGTGCACATTCAAAAGAGCAATAAGAGCAAAAAATTATCTGTGTTTACTGGCTTGGCGGTGCTGAGAATCAAAGGGTTTTCTCCTACAAAAAGTGCACGAGAAGAAGACCTCACACCGCCGCGACCCGACGGCAGCCCTCGTTGCCGTCGGCCGCCCGCGCGGTTGTGCATCACGCAAGCGCCTTGCAGCCGACCCAGCTAGTAACAACAAGCCCGTGGTACGGCGTAGGCTGCCGCACCTCCTTCAACACCCCATCATACAAGAGGACATCGTCGCTTCATGCGAAGAAACACCATCAGCTGATTCACCCATCATTGGTGAGATACGCCTGCGGATGCGCTCAGTAGCGGTGCTAGCTAGGAATCCTATCCCTTCTACTGCCTTAAGCCCCCCTGAATCTTTGTCCGGAATGGCCGGAAAAATGGCCGAAATTATGGATACGAGTAACCAATTACCCGATTCAAATCAATTAATCTTAAACCCCGCCCATGTAATGGCTAATGTCAATATTATAGAACGAGTAGACGAGACTGTATCCGACTCTGATGAAGAGTCAACCTCCAAAACAAAGGATACTACAAATCAGATTAACAACCCAGTAGCATCAGAAACAAACGAGGAACCATTTAGGCTACCTAAAAAGCTCTTTCGCGCCCCAAAACAGCCGGCGACGGTGGAAAGCATTCCGCTTACCAACAGGTTCGAAACACTCCCTGTAGACCCAGCAGCAAAGGAAAAAACTGCCCAAACTTCAAAAACTAATGCAAGTAACTCTGCTCCCTCACAGAGTACTACTAAACCAAATCAAGTACCGAACGCGCCACGACAAACTAAAATCTCCTCAATTGGGAGTTTCTTCATTGAAAAAGCGGCACTGAACGACCCTATTGGCCTAACCAATCACCTACGCGCATACTGCAAGAAAGCGCTGTATGCGCAAATCAATCTACATTCTTTGATCCTTCGCCCTGGTAGTGTGGAAGATCACCAAACTATCGACCGCCTCCTAAAAGAAACTAAAAATGATACGGAGCTTAACTACTATTTTCACCGTGCTACGGCCGAAAGACGCAAAAAACTCATTATCCGCGGACTTGAAGCCAACATGTCATGCGAAGATCTGAAGTCAGAGGTTCAAAAACACGGCATTGTAGTACACCACATTGGAGAAATCAAAAAGAAAGTAGGCCCCAACAAATTTGAAGGATTAGGACTGTACTCAATCGAATTTAATTACTCGCAAATTACAGAACTAAAAAAGATTAAATACCTTAACTACATCAAAATCAACTTTGAGGAGCCAAAAGACAATAATAGAATACCACTTTGCTTAAACTGCTGCGCGTGGGGGCACACTAAGAACGGATGCCGCCGGCAAGCACGATGCATGGGCTGCGCTGGCATGCACAACTCATCGCTCTGCCCCGTAACTGACCGGCTTAACACCCAACCGAAGTGCGCCAATTGCGCAGGAGCGCACCCGGCGAACTACAAAGAGTGCATTTTTCATGTAGAAGCTCTCCGCGCTCGTCAACAACAACTCGAAAGACTACGCGCCGCCCGAGACCAGCGCTCCGGCAAAGAGTTTATTCCGGGAAACGCGCAGACACGCTCTGGGTTTCCAGGGCTCGCAGCTCCCAGCGCTAGCCCCCCTGCGTGGTGGGGACAAACCCACCAATCACAGGCCGCTCCAAACGCACAGCAATCAGGAAAGCAGCAAACCACGGGCACCTTTTCAGAATTAAAAGAACTCATAAACTTACTAAAAGAGTTTAACTTAACAAAAATAATATCAGCTGCTAAAACAGCACTCGAAATTTTTAAAGGCGAAGGCGACCCAATGAGCAAAGCACTTCGTGCACTTGAAGCCGTAGCTGAATTTTTCTAATGGCGAACATAACTAATCGCCTGTACAACATAATGTCGTGGAATGCGAATGGTACGCTTAAAAAATCGAAAGCCTTGATAGAAAAATTCTGCGATGACTACTCAATAGCAATTCTTCTCATCCAAGAAACTCACCTCAACCCATCCAAAAATTTTCAGTTACGTGGATATCACATTTACCGCGATGATAGAGCTAATAGGCAAGGAGGCGGGACAGCAATTGCTCTTAGGAAATCTTTACCGCACACACGAATAACCACACCGCAACTAGACAATCTTGAAGCAACCATAATAGAAATAGGAACGGCCACCGGTCCGATTAACTTCATCTCTGTGTATAATAGCCCAAATCAGCCCCTGCTTTGATCAGATTTGGAATTAATCATTTCCACAGGAACCACAGTTGTAATCGGAGGTGATTTAAATGCAAAAAGATTAGAATGGGGCTGCAAAACAAATAATCCAGCAGGCAACGCACTGAAAACTTTTATTGAATCACACCCATCGCTACTTCTCCACCCATCTAGTGGCCCCACCCATCTCATCAATCACTTCCCTCACGATATTCTTGACCTCATTATCCATTCCTCCAATCTCCAACCTACAATACCACGTCCACTTAACGAACTCCAATCTGACCATCTTCCAATCATCTCAGCAATATTTCTCGGATCTTACCCCTTCACTCTCCAATCAAAGCTCAAAATTAACACCGACTGG
Source organism: Teleogryllus occipitalis (assembly GCA_011170035.1). NCBI lineage: Eukaryota > Metazoa > Arthropoda > Insecta > Orthoptera > Gryllidae > Teleogryllus > Teleogryllus occipitalis. The sequence goes on along the minus strand of BLKR01005680.1, from coordinate 58,529 downwards.
AGGAAGTATCGCGACCGTGTGGCCCACAAAGTTCACGCTTCCGCCCGCGCGCCCGAAAAAACCGAAGAAATAGATGAAGCGGTCGAAAGACTCGAAGGAAAACTCCGTCATGCTTATTTCATTAATACATCTAGAAACAAATTAAATAATCAACGCGATACCACACCGGCGAATATCATCTCACTCATTCAAGAGCGCAGAAAAGCGCAAAGACGATACTATGCTACGCGGGATCCTATTGATAAATCCATTTTTCAAGTCACACGTAGGGCAGTCTCTAAGTTGTTGCAAGCACACAGAGAGGCTCAGTGGGAAAAATTCCTTTTATCCGCAGACGTTAAAGATAGAGGAGATCTGTGGAAACTACAAAAAACCCTAAGAAACCCGTCAATACCCATCTCAGCCCTCAAAGATGGCAACACTACCACGTACGACCCAGTGCGGAAGACTGAAATTTTTGCTTCAACCCTTCAAAAAAGATTTAGACCAACCTCAACAAATTCATATCGCTTTATCAATAATCAATATATCCCCGTAGCAGATGTTCTCCCAGATTCCTACGAAGATTGTCTATTCGAAAATGAAAACTCCGACAAACGGCAACAGGAAGAAACAAAACTCCAAATTACTGAAGAGCAACTAAGAGAAAAAATCAAACAATTGTGCGACCGAAAAGCGTGTGGCCCTGATCTAATAAGCGGTAAGATGTTAAAGAACCTTCCTAAGAGCGCCGTCCTTGCCCTTGTTCAGATCATGAACGCAGTAATTGAAACCGGATACTTTCCATCCTCATGGAAAAAAGCGCAAATCATTCTACTTCAAAAGCCTAACAAAAACTCCACCGATCCAGAAAATTACCGTCCTATCAGTCTTTTATCGCAAATTTCAAAAGTATTTGAGCGTCTTCTCCTCCCCACCATCACTTCTAAATTAGATAAAGAACAAGCCATCAGAGCCTCACAATTTGGTTTTCGTAAAGGTCACTCGTCGGCAATGCAAACATTTCGTCTTGCAATGGAAATCGCCTCCTCTCTCTCTCTTCACTGTACCATTCCTGCAATATTTTTCGATTTTTCCTATGCATTCGACAAAGTCAACCACCGTATTCTTCTTCAGAAATGTCATAAATTCCTTCCAAATTATCTATGCCGTCTTCTATTCAGCTACCTCCAAAAAAGAACCTTCTACGTTAAATTCCAATCCCACAAGTCATCTATCAAATCCATACTAGCCGGCGTCCCACAAGGAGCCGTGCTTTCTCCTCTTCTTTTCTCACTATATATCCATGACCTTCCACAAACGCCTCACGTCACAGAATACCTTTTTGCCTACGACGTGGCCTTTGCAACTAAATTCACAAGAACGCAAAGCGCCGTTAGAAGACTGCAAGACGCAACAGACAATCTTGTAAACTGGTGCCGACTGAATGGCATTACAATCAATGCAAACAAATGCCAAGCTATTTTGTTTAGTTGGAGAAGAGAAACACCACCCACTCCAATAGCCATCAACGGAATCCGTCTCCCTTGGAAAAAACAAGTTAATTATTTAGGTATCCAGTTCGACAAGAAACGTCTGTGGCAAACCCAATGCAAAGAAGCAGCAAAAAAGATGGGCTCTCGCATTGCTCGGTTGTCACCCATTTTAAGAGCAAAAAACATCAAAGACAAAACAAAAGCTTTGCTCTACAAAGCGTGTATTAGAAGCGCAGGCACCTATGCATGCATAACCTGGGCCACAGCATCAGCAGATAATATGCGAAACCTTAACCAAGCAGAAAACAGATTCATTAGAACTGCGTGCCGCCCTGAACTAGGAAAACCCTTCAGCCACTACCTGAAGAAACTGAATATCCCCCCCATTAAAGAATTTATTTTGGAAACAGCCAAAAGCCAAATTGTAACCATATTTAATAATCCGGAATTATCCAGTCTTTTCCAAAAATACGTTCAATATTACAATAAAATGCCAGCAGCTGGGCGCAAACACTTCCCGACTGACGCTCGCTGCCTCCAACCACCATAAGCCAAACCAACTTAACTAACCAACTCAGCATTTATAAGTCAACTTATATCCCAAACGCGGAACAGCCGCAAACTACATAAATGTAAATAACTACCTACTGAAAACCATCATTATTTTCCTACTAGCTACTTCTCTCCCAAATCTTAATTTACTTATTCTGCACCGCTCTGAGCAAATCCGCCGCGTCTCTCGACGCAAGAACAGAAAACTAGCAAAAACAGAGTTTTCCGAGGCCTCGTACGATTGCGTACGCGGCAGGGCTCTGATTGGTTCCCAGCGCCCTACCACAAGCACCCCGGCGGAAGAGCGCCAATCACGGCGCAGGCCGCCCAGAACTCATAAACCCCACTCACACTTAAATAGCTCTAAATTTATTTCATCCGGTTCGCAAGCATTTATACATTTCATTGTTGCAATTGGTACCTCTGGCTCATCTATTGTTACAGGTTGGTTTCGACTTTCTCGTCTGATGGATATTCTTCGTGGGCATTATCATCGTACCTTAAATTTTGGAAATGTTCTTTCCATTCTTCCTCTTTTTTGTTTGGGATGTAACTTCTTTCACTTCTTTATTTAGAAATTTTAAAATTTTGTATGCTGACCACTGTCTTCCATGTATGTCATGTTCTAAGTCTGAGACAAATTTTCCCCAGAATTGTTGTTGGACTTGTCGGACTATCTTTATTGTTAGATTTCGTGTCCTATTGTATTCTATTTTGTCTTCTTTGGACTTACATTGCAAGAATCAAAAGTATGCATTCTTCTTTTCTTTTCTTTATAATAAATTTAATTTGTTCATTCCGGATTTTCAAACCTCTTCTCTTATACTTCTTTTTCCTTGTACCTAAAGCTTCCAAAGCAGCTTTTGTAACACAATATTTAATATTATTCCATTCCTCGTGAATATTTTCATTCGTTATTTTCTGCAACAAAAACTGTGTTAATCTTGTTTGGAAGAGATTTTGAATTCCTTTGTCTTTTAGCAAGTGCACTTTAAACGTTTTAGAAGCTTTGCCATTAAAACATTTCCGTTTCTTAGTTTTAACACATCAAAAGGATTATCACATAACAAAAAAGACTTCCACGGCAGAGAGCCTAACGAGGACAACAAACAACAGTGTGAATTCTATCAAGCGGAGGGTGGTCGTCATAGTTTCAAAAGTTGGCTGTTTTGACTGGAAGGACGTTCAGATGCCACATTGCAAATTCAGTCCTCGCTGTTACGTGCCTCGAACCGTAAGTGCCACTTTGACGTATTCTTTTGTTTGTTTGTTTTTCAAAAAATACACAAATGTATTTTTTTTAAATATCTCATTTCGTCAATTCTTTCATTACGAACATTTCTTATAAATTATAGCATTTGCGAGTAGGATTGCTTAAAAATAATTTCTGATGAAGTTTCTCGAAAACAAAAATAAAATAAGTTTTGGGTGAAAATGATCATCAAAATGCGCATTTTCGGATACGCTCAAACAATATTTTTTTAAAAAACAGTTTCAAATTTTCAAATGAAAACGTGCGTAGAGGACTAAATTTTACCTTTCTATAATTTCATTAAGGCTCTATATTTAAATTCTACTATTAGTGGCGCTATAGATGGATACTGAGATGAATGTGGAGTAAAACCGAAAAGATAGCAGAGGAGATAAGATACGAAGAAGTCGGTGCCATAGCCATTCTGTATCACCACAATTTAATAAATTATCAGGTAACAGTTTAAAACTACAATCGTTAACAAAATCTAACTGAATTAAAAAGCCATTTTCAAAATGATGAGCATATAATATGATGGTAAATGATGGGCATAAAAGTGTTGTCTCTCAATTAACTTTCCAGTAACTTATTCAATCATTCACTCTCGCCAGTTTTAGTTTAACAATATTTATGTACACGGTTAATAATCGCTTATGATAAAAGGTTAATACCACGATGGAAACCACCATGGTTAATACTCTAAGTAAACGAAAAAAAAAATTCAATCGAATGTTGATACCTGTCGTTGAAAGAAGCATAATAGACCATCAGCCGATGAGTAAACAAATTTCAAAAAGTGTAAATCAAAAAATGCAATGAATTGATAAATGTTAATAATTTACCTGTAATTATTAAAGTACCTTTTGAACTGAATAATTAAACATTAGAATAATTTAATTTTTTTGAACAGTTGGAAATGTACGTTTTCTCGGAAAACGATGTTTTAAAGGGGCACAAATTATTGAAAAATGAGCTCACATATTATGCCGCAAATGAAAATCATCGATAGTTATTCATATTATATTATTAAAATTTTTTAGTGTTTCGATAACTTGGACTGCAATCGACATAAAATGAGCCAGTTTGTAAACGGAATTTGAAACTAAGATACATGTGTCGTCTCCGTCATCTTTATGAAATTGATGAAATATTACTCCTTTTCCGCTTTCCACACCAATTAAAAAATATATAAATACATCCGCGACAATGCAGTCGTCTCGTCTTGCTTAGGCGTGTGCTTTTAGTTTCGATAAGTTCGAACGATCGAGGCAAAACATTAAGGAAAAGGATGTGTTTCTTTAGACAACGTATTATATTTCAATGAATTCTTGTTAATGGAATTTTATTTTTTGATTTTTAATCATTTTATCATTTTTCAGTGCGTAGACGCATTTCAATTTGTTGCAAAGCAAATAATACATTCGTCAGTTTCAATCTTTCACTCGTTCTAGGTTGGCTATGCCATAGGAGGGACATAGCCTCACCTTCCATCTCCGTAATTCCCGCTAATATTGTGACGCAAACTGGTACATGAAGCTCACTGGCTGAAGCGACTGGAGAATCGTGTTTTTCCATCATGGAAGTTCCATGGTATATTTCCGTACTTTTTATATCACAGAGGAACTAGAAACACTTATTTCTCTGTGTTCTGTAGTGATCCAAATTGCTGTCACACAGTGGTCAAAAGTTGTGTTGTTCCAGGACTGGTTCGGTCCTCGTAAGATGAAACAGTTAATAGAAGAGATTTTGGTTTGGATCAATTAGCAAACATATGCATATTAATAATTGAGTAAGCCGTGTACCAATTTACGTTTTATAAGCATTTCTGTTTACTGTGTTGTTTGAGAGCACACGTCAAACGACTTATGAATTTTATTTAAAATGTCTGATTTTAAAAATCCACATGTACTAATTGATTTCCAGATTTGCAAAGCTGACACTCGAAAGTTAATAGAAATGAAGCCTTACAAGAAACATCGGATGGGGCGCCGGGGCGACTCCAGTAAAAGAGAACGTCCTGATGTGGAACAATCATTATTGGCTGATTCTAATGTATTGAAACACTTTGCTTCATATGCTACTGAGCTAGACTTGAAGCATGATAAATACGAACGTATAGTGAAATTTAGCCGTGATATTACCATTGAAAGTAAACGCATAATTTTTTTTTTACATTCTGCGGATAAAGAAAATTCGAAGCATGAATTATTAAAAGATGCGGATTTAAGACTTAGGCAGTTGGAAAACACACTCTTCAAATCTATAGGTGAAGAATTGAACGGCGAAGATCCTTACCAGTTTCTTCGCGCCTACACCTCAGGATTACAAGAGTTTGTAGAAGCTTGTACATTTTATCAGTACTTGAAATTCAAAAAGTTAGAAGGGTGGAATTGTCTCCAGAAGACATTAAAGTTTAACATTGATGAAAACAGCAAGACAGGTTGTGTAAATGAAACTTCAATACAAACATATTCAGTGTTAATGCCTCCATCTGAATATGTGCTGGGTGTGGCTGATCTCACTGGTGAATTGATGCGAAACTGTATAAATTGCCTGGGATCAGGGCAATTCGAGAGTTGTATGGAAACCTGTGCTTTTGTTAAAGAAATTTACAATGGATTTTTGAGTGTTGGTAATTCAGGACCGAAGGAATTTTCAAGGAAATTATTTACATTGAAACAAAGTCTTCATAAAATGGAAAATGCTTGTTACACAATTTGTGTTCGTGGCTCAGAAATTCCTCAAAATAGGTTAGTTGATGTTTTACAGGATCAAAGTACAAGTGAAGTGTTTGAAGAAGATGAAGGGTTTTATTAATTGAGTGTGGAAATTCTTTAATTACAATTTTAAAAAAATTGTAATATTTCATAATGTATTAGGATGAATCCAAGTACGAGGTCTATTAAATTCACAAAATCCAAATTTTAAATCATGCGTCTTAGTGTTAAATGTTTATAAAATCTGTATTAGCTATGTGAATTTTTTAATAAAGATCTGAGATTCCTTTTGCTCTTTCTTTCATGCCTTAAGAGATCACCTTTTTAAAGATTTATTGTTCAAAATTATTAGAGGATAAAATTGACATTTTAAATATGTTAAGGTATTTAAATTATTAAACAGTCATGTCAAAAGTAATTCTGAAACGTATTGCATGTTGAAATGAATTTTTTTTTAATATCCTATGTATTAATTTTTTTAAAAATAATCCACACTGAAAAACAATGTATAATTTGACACAATATAATTTAAATAAATTTGTTTCATCTCTATTACATCAATAAACAAATGAAAACAAGTGTTTGTAATCTTTCAATGCAACTAATATTAAATAATAAATACTAAGAAATCCACAATTCATATTTGACAATTTTCTAGTCCTAAACAAAGTAACCTACACTGATTTGAAGAAACAAAAAGTTAAAGTTTTGCACATTTAAAAACTGCAAATTCACCAGCCGGTATAATGCAACAATTCACTTTAGTAGTATTTTTTAAATTAGTTCATGCAATGTGAAACAAGACCAATTGGATAAAGGTCAATCTTAAAATTAACTTTTGAAATCAAGTTTATAACTACAGGATAAAAATTTTTTAAAAGTCTCCTGCAGTTGTTTGTTTAATACTGTTAATGGGGTATTCCCAATGGATTTAATTTTAACAAGTGGAAATGTTTGACTTCCAACTTCCCACGTTTGTACCCTAAATTCACCCCATAATTGAACCATTGGGCCAAATAACAGTCTATGTTAGAGTATTTGCAAATCATGTTTGTCATGGAATGACAATCTATGTACTCTGCTGCAGCGTGTGACAATTTTGTTTTCCAAAACACACACTAGAGTAGCTGCTAAATCAGTTTTTATGAAGTATAAGCATTTGTCAGTTGGAAAAACAGTCTATGATGTCATTAGGCATCAATAGTGCTCCTTGGCGACTAAATGGAAATTTCCTTTATTTTTTTTTCTCTTACAAGTACATGACATGCAGTATGTTTCAGCTTGATTTTTAAAAAGACTTCAGGCGTTCTTCTGTTTATTAACTTATTATCATGTTTGGTTTTATTAATTTTAGTGCTTACTGATGATGTGCAATGATTTTTTTCTGAATTATACTAGGTAGAACATACTATTTTGAAGCATCAATAAGAACTTAATACTGTCTCGTTTGATATGCAATTAAATATCAAGAGTATGTACAGTATAGGATAACAAACAAAATATATTCATGGAATAATGGGGAATGTTACCAGTCTACTAGTAAAATTCATTAGGAAATAACATGTAGTGTTTCTGTTCATCCTGTACAATTCATAAATCGTATCATAGACTGTTATTCATCCCAACATTCAATTAGTAAAAATACTGTGATCAACATCATAAATTTAAACATGGAAAAGTAATTTTTAACAACAGTATTATAATAAATCAACAAATAACAATAGTATTTTAAGAAAGTATTTTTCACATTGCAGCTTTTGACTTAAAATAGTAACACTAGCAGACTGCCCAACACTCATACCAAGCTTCCACGGACCTTCCTTTTAAGAATTTTCAGAATAGCAGACAAATCTAGAATCTGTTTATAAAACAATGTTGAATATGCAGTATTTGGTGTATATATTTACAGGATATGGGTGTTTTACAAAGATTGGGTGGTGTACTTGATTAACTTGGCAATTTCTATATGAGAAATTTTTGAACACAATTGTAAAGAAGTTTAGTAACAGTTACAAATATAGTAGGGAAAGAAATGCATTTCGTAGTATCTATGTAATAAAAATTATAATTGATGGCATGTTGCCAAATCAAATAGGACAACTAGTTGTTCACTGCTTTGTGGATAAAATAAGCTTCAAATCAAAAAGTCCCTGATTCAAAGACATAATGAAGCTGGCAGATTTAATACATGGGTCTTCTAGTATTCTTAAAATAACCAAAAACTTTTGCCGTATAAATATTTTCACATCAATCTAATTTTAAAACCCAATGCTAACACATTTATTGCAAATATTCTGAATTTAAAGCATTTTAAAAACTCATGAATTTACAAATAAAAGTTACCCTGTGGTTGACTTGCACTTGCGAGCACATTGCCTCAACACCAAATTTGAATCCAAAAAATTTCAACATTTGTGCATTAAATATAAAAATTAATAACAAAATGATGTTCTCATAGTTTCAAGTTTAAGTAATACCATAACACAAGTTCTGAAGTTTTGAATTTTTCAGAATTTTTAGATTGGATCAAATCAAGGAGAAATGTACAAACCTCTCAAGTATTTGTAGTAATTTCCAAATATCTATCCCGACACTTCCCACAATGGTCAGTGCCTAAAGGGTTAAGGGTGTTAAAATGTCAACCCACAAAATCTGAGTTAAGCATTTTAAATGACTTTTTAGAGGAAAACAATGTATTCTTCACTCAAAAATTATAAATGGTCTTAAAGTCTCTGATAATGTAGTTTTTGGGCGCCACAGGCCTAGCTTCAAAAAAATTTACAAATCAAAAAGAAAATTTTTCAGGTATTAAATGAAACTAACTTTGAATGAAAAATAACCTTTTATCATTGCTTCAGTCGATTATGTTTCCCACCATGATTCTTTTCTGACATTTGCAAGTGGTACATCACACTGAAAATCTCAATTTATTTCATTTTTTTGTCATTTACATTTTTACATCATTGTACTCCTAAGAAAAAACTTTTCTGTACACATTGTGAAAAGTTAAGAAAACCTTAACATCATGTTAGATATGAGTATTGTAACAATGTAATGTAAGGTTGGCATTTTATTGAACTGCAAATGCAAAAGTTCGGGAAACAGACTAGTGCTTCCAAGGTTGGAATTTAATGAATGGATCAGCAAGTGATAGAAGGATGTAGCACAAAATTGTGCTAATATTTATATTGAGAGAGACTGTTAAGTTAAGCACTTTCACACAGAAACATGACAGCAACCCATCAGTTTTCACAGGTACAAGGCAGTATCACATAATAATTAAGGATGGTGAAAATTTATGCAAGTATTGCAGTGTGCAATTTTGTCGAAATCAGGTAAACCCCTACTTTTATATTCTTGGTTTTCTCACAATTTACATAAATTTTTTCTGGTCCCTTCCACTCCCCTATGTTCACAATGACCCCAATGTGAATAAAATTGCTCCCATTTTTACACTTTCTCCTCTGGCTACACAAGCACAAGGGAGAAGATAGCTGATGACCTTGCATGATTTGTTAGTTCACACCAAACTCTTACATTACATTACTTTACTCAGAAGTGTCCTGGGCTAGGAGATATTACTTTAAATTCTATTTTTGAAATAAAGAGAAAATTATTGTGTTATGGGTTGGGAAAGGTTGTAAGTATGGCCAATGTATCACTGGTAATATGTGAATAGATAATTGCACAAATCATTGCCAATTTTAGAATACTAGTTAATAATAATGCAGGAAATCTGCACACATTGGAGAATATTCGTTTTTTTTCCCATTGGGAGTAAGGGTTAAACCATTGAAAAGTATTTCCATGGGTGCACTAATAGAACCAACTCACTGTCGAGTAGAAATATTATTTACAGCAGTCGATACTTTTGTATTTTCATTGAATGATTATCTTGGTGAAGCCAGCAAGTGCTATTATTTCCATGCTATTTCTTTTCTCTCACAAGCATGTTTACTTGGTACTTTATTTCTAGATGCAGTAACATTGTTTTTTATTCACCATTTAACTTAATGCTGCACCACAGATTTATTCAAACTAGAACTACAGAACAAAGCTCCCAATTGATATATTGCAAATACAAACAGGTTATTTTTTAACTACCTTCATTTTCAACCTAAAATGATTGCTACAGTGGGTAATATGCCAACAGATAATGTCAATGCAGGGGCAGGCAGCAAACATGAAATAACGGATTCGGAATTTTACAATTGTTTCCGGAAAAGAATAAGAAAAATTTATTATAATTGCCATGTTAATTTGTTTCACACATTTCATAAAAGGTTGTAAACAAATGCATGAAAATATTATAAACATAATTCATAAGTTATAATTTGCAAACAATGCCAAACATAATTCATTCTAATTAATCTTTTCAATGTCTTGTGCTCAAAGACATCTCCAGGTACAAAACATTTTTCTGAAAATCTACTATTCATTTTTCCAAACAAATTGAAAAAAAAACGGTGGTAGATGTGCAGTAATAAAGTATTTACGAAGTAAAACGCCAAAAAATTTGCTCTCTAGGGCTTGGGAATAAGAAGGGTAAACACAGTGTCAGTAGCCTATCAGAATTCTGATGGTACACTACTTGCAGGTGTATTTCTCTGACAGTCATACATGCTGCTGGTGCCTTCTCGCTTTATTCACGGTACAATAAAAAAATAAAACACCCGCCACCATCATGTTTAATGGGAAAGAGGCTAGGGAATCCTAGCTTCCTGCTCATCGTCATTAATAGCTGTCAGACATGCATTAGTCTCTTGACCCAACAAAGGGTGATGAATAGGACAAATAGTTTCAGTGGTGGTTTCTAAAGGGAGGAAAGTTCCCCTCAACATTGCCTTTTACATGTAATTACTGAATAACATTTTTGCTTTAATGAAAGATTTAAAAAAATCTTTTAGTTCATGATTATCAAGAAATTAGCTTTGATTGCGTTTAAACTGCGAGCATTTTTTCAAACAATGCGGAAACACAAATCACTTATAGCACGATTTCTCAGCCTTTCTTCATCTGCCTACTAAATGTTTATGTGAAACAGTGTTGTTGAGACAAGAGGAAACTTTTTAATGCACCCTTACAGTCTACAGTCTAAGGGGAGGAGTTCCTCCTGTAAACTACCATCTCTTGTTGGGTATTTGAATTAGAATATTGGGTGCCCATATACTCAAGTCATGTCCAACCCAAGGGCCAAGATGTAGGCCGAGAAAGAGTAATCTCATCTCGCACTGTGATAGCTCCATGGGCTCATGGAAACCCACATAAAAGGGCAAATGAAACCGATTCTAACTCTCTCCCTCCCTTTTCCAATCCAAAGCATTTAGATGTTCATTCAGTGAAGAGGGGTTGCTTAGTGTTTTCTTCTTTTACTCCCTTCACAACTTGGTGAGATGACGTGAGTCAGCTGTGCTGTACTGTTTCAAGCTTGTTTTCTAGAATTATTACCTTTTTAATTGTGTAAAAATTAACAAAAATGAACATTAAAAAAAAAAAAAAATTGGATAATTTAGAAGTCATTTTAAAAGTATATTGCTGTTGTGCAGGAAGGATGACCAATTCCAGAGCTACTACCAAGAGTTTTTATGTAGCACAAGCAAGGGAGACTAACAGTTGCATTTTCTACGTCATATGAAAAAGTATCCTAGTTAACAGGGAGTGAATAAAGACAAATTCTTTTGTGTTTATCAAGCATTCAATTTCAAATCTTAGGAATGTTTGGTTATGTACTGATTTCAGTGATTAAAAATTTAGACACATGAATCACCACACCACAGCTTTCTTTTTGATTTGATTTGTTTACACAAAGTTAGTGATACACTCAAATGCAAATGTGTACTATTATGTATGCAGAAAAGTTTTTTTGACAGGAAAGGTATGAACAAATTTGAAGATCTTAAAACTAATGAAAACAATAAAATGTTGTGCCACTGCTTCTTTAATACAAAACCAGTGGTGCTAAAACAGCATGTACTTTCTCACATTATTTGCGAAGGTTATGTAATGTTATAATACTTAAACATTTGTGAAATTTTTGAAAAATTAAAATGTTAAAAGATCAAAGCTATGTTTGTATCATGTTACTCAATGCATTAGCTATATACACTCAAAAAGTAAAGAAAAAATTTGAAGACCTCTTTTGATAAAATATTGTTTATAAAATTGCCTTTTGAAGCCCTTAAAACAAGTGCCTAAGGCCCCAAAAATTACAAGATATATATGTATAAATGCCTTTAATGAATGGATGTGTTCATTCAGAATTAAGAAAAGAATAAAGCATAAAATATAGCATTTTCCCACCCCTTATTACGAGCAGTAACAACTTTGATAATGGGAAATAAATTTCTTTAAATATATAAAAATCATTTAAAATTGTTAATTGAAATTTTCTGAGTTGACAGCATTTAACTTCTCTTAACCCTTCTTGATGTGAGCAAATAACTAGAGAACGAAGAAGAGAATTGCATTACCAAAAAGTTCAACAATAGGCATTTACTATAGAGACCTCAAAATCCGTCTGTAGGTGACACCAGGAACTTGTAAGTTAATGGTACTGGACTGTGTTGATTTCTCTTTCGCAATGTAATAGTTGAAATTAACCACTTCTGATGTAGTAGTATGTACCAATAATGAATTTTCTTCATTAAACAGATGTTCCCCTTGTAGTCTGTAGAATCGAGGTGAGAGTGTCTACCCACTTCTTGTGGATGCATTTTTGGACCACCCTGACACCTCCGACAAGTATTACAGTCTCAAGAACCCAAGAATACACAATTTGAAACACAAATTACTTTTAATTTGACTAATAGGATTTCATAATACTGAAATTTTAGACAAATTAATTTCATAAAATTTATTTTAATGCATATTCTTATACACAAATTGTAATCAGCTGAAGGAGAAGAAAAGGAGGGAAACACAACAATGTTGGGTACACACAATTTAGTTAAACACAACTGGCAAGTCTGCTATTTATCTAGATTTGCCAATTGACAGCTGGAAAGGTACTTGGGACAAAAAGCTATTTATACCTAATTAAATGATTGAAGTTTTAGACAAATTAACAGACAATCATTCTGTTATCTCTTCGTCACACAATATACAATTGTACACACATCCACAAGCAAATGCCTGTGGAGCACAAAATGCATCCCTGAATAAAATACAGGTGCAGAACCCCATGCGTGCGCCTCAAGTAGCACTGGCGGGAGGGGGACAGCGGTGGAGCTCGCTATTGGGATTGTTGAGGACACTGTCCCTTGAATTTGAGTGTGAAGTAGCTCTCAGCAATGTCACTGCTTCTCGTTCAGGACTGCATTGCACAACTGCTAGTCATTTCTGACGACCAGACTTCTTCTTCTTCCGTTTGAAAAAGCAGCAACATCTTAAAAAAAATAAATAAGAAATCAAGAATTGAGATACAATTATAAAATTACATCGAAGTAATCGCTTAATTATGCTACTGGAGTTGTTTATATTTTTTTATGCCTTTGCCTATTTTGGCTTCCGATTCCTATTTTTACTATTTTCTCTTCCTTTTACATCATTATTTTGCACCAATCTCGATGAAGCTGGATATATACATGCAAGTCTGGACAACACAAAGGTACAGTTGTATTTTGTCTATCTCTGGAAGCAGAGGCTGTGCTAAAAATCTAAATGAAAAAGGAAGATAATATTAATCAAGATTTTTGATTTTTTCATTCAGAGTTTGTTGTCACAAGGACAACAACAGTATAACGTTCTCAGGGCTGGAGAAGTGTGGATGTGCGAAGAGCAAAAAATATAATTCTGATTTCAGTGAGGCCATTTCAAGATTCAAAAGGGAGTCTACAGTATCATTTTGAAGAGAGTGTGTCATGAATAAAACAAATTCATAGCTATCATCTTGTATGGTTATGTGGAATCAAGATTACAAAGAAAAGTTTGCTTCCTTACACATTAAGTGCTATGTACATTTTAGAGTTTGAATAAAAATGTGAATCATTTTAATTACGAATTTTTTACAATCATTCCTTTAAAATGTGATTTTCCATTGTTTATACACTGTTTTGCATCCCTACTTTAGCTAGAACAAATGCCATTTTTATACCCATTTTAACAAAAATAAATGCCTCTTTGCCTGCCTATTTTAGGTAAAATATTTAAAAAAAAATAATAATAAAAAAAAAATAATTCTGGGCTCTATTCATGGGTGTAATCCATATGGCTGCTGGTATTATTCTCTGCTGAGCTTGCAGGTTAGGCAGAGCCAAATATTGTAAACTGAGGTAACTTCGAGATTAGGGAGAAAATTCATTAAAAACCAAACACAAACACATTATGTCCAAGGATTCCAACTTTTGGCAGAGTTGAAAAGGTAGCGATAGGAATGACAGTGCCACCAGAAATCTCTCTTTAACAGACACAAGAAAGAGACAGGCAGACACACAGTATGGATGTATAATATGTATTACATCCACTCACACTCACTCATCCACCCACCCACACATGTATGCATGCACACATGCAAGCCACATCCCATTCACGCACACACCAACTCTCCTTGAATTGCACTCTTAGTGATGTTAATAGAATTAAAGAAACTAAACTTGGTCGTTCTTATATAAAAAGCACTGAAACAGACTAGTGGAGGAAAACCCTGAACTAACTCTTATATATGTGAGACCAGCAAACCATAAAAATAAGCAGAACCACACACGAATGCAGCTAAAATCAACTAAGAAATCAATATACCCTTGTGAAATACGTTACAAAGAAAATGGCCTTGAATGCTTAGACATCCAGAGGCTGTGAACAGTAGCCTGCTGACTGCGTGTGCAAACACGAGCAGAGGCTCTCAAGATGTGTTAACACGTAAAAGTTTTTCACAAGTGGTCAGAACAGTAGGGTTAATGAGAAACATTATGGCCATAATTAATAGCTTAAACTATTGATTTCCTCAATTCTGAGGTTTTCCTAACAGCATGTCCTCAAATTGCCTGTCCCCCTTAAAGTAATTAAAATAAAATATAATTTCTGCACAAAACTGAGTAAAATTTCAATTTTAACACTTCCCTGAATTTTAAGACTAAGTCTTGATCTAAGTAGCACTGACTGACCTACCAAACTTTAAGAGCATTATGTGAATAAACAAGCATACATACTTAGTTTCATCCACTATTTCAACTTCAGCTGGAGCTGTTATAGGAGTGTTGGAATGACCAGCAGTAGGATCATCATTGGCTAGTTCTCCATTTGTTGAACTCACAACCTTAAAAAAATAGAAATAAAATCAGAATACATTTAATTCAAGTTCTACAAATACAATAAAACTAAATAGAATTTGAAACATCACATAAACTATTAGGGGCATTATCACTAATTAATTCTGTATCAAAAAGTAGAGATTCTCAATCTAACACGCCCTGCAGCACCTTATTCGAAAGAAAACTTTCTCACTGACTGCTACAAAACATTACTGGAATAATGGTAGATATGGGGATACCTGATTGGAGGCCTGTTTAATGAATGTCAGATGAAAAGTAATAAATGTGTAAACAAATTAAAATCATTACACGGAAGACAATAACCAGTAACGTTTTCTACATTACACATAAATTTTATCGAATCTAAATGAGAATATAATTAATAAAGCAAAGAAAACCACGGGTGTCGTAGTAAAACTGGAAGGTCTTTTATTACGTTTTTGTAGTGCTATATCAGTGCTATAAAAGTAGTGCTATACGAGATATAAATGAGGGTCTATGCAATACTTATATTATATTTAGATAACACACATGTGGTTTACAATATATATGAACCAGATTTAGTGTCTGGCTAACCAGTTATTAGCAAATTAACCTGGGAGGGATTGTGAGACAGAATTTGGATCTTTGGCACATTCTGTTTGTTTACTGGACACCTTTCAGATTTTTGAATCCTTTCCCCAATTTTTTATCTGCAAAATCCATTACTCATCAATTTGTTGCAAAGCTGTTGCAAAGCATTGACAACCTAAGCTGGTAGGTGCATCGCTCATAGAGCCCTTGTGATAACCTGCATTACCTTTGATACAATCCAAGGCAGAAACAACTTTCAGGAGGATGAAACATTACTGATATTTTCAGGAATCGCCAGGAACAGAACGTGCAAATGGAAATTTGAAAGTTTGCATCTTATTGCCTAGTGTTTCAGTATTGGTCGATGGCCAATGACCAAGCTGATGATTCTGAGTGTGGAGGGGATTCGGATGTCGATGGTGTATTGCCAAATATAATTTCAGAATCTCCTCTGGCAAAATTCTCTTTTTTCTTCTTTTTCTCCATCTTAGAATATTTGTTGGGGAATCTAATCTGTATGTTAGTCCCAAACGTACTGATGTTATTAATTCAGTTAATATGTAGACTGCTTTCAACTTATAATGAATACTAGAACATATTGTATCTTTTCGTAGAAAATGTCCCGTTTTTCCATTTTATTATTCCTGGTATAAGAAGGTGGTCTTTTAAATGACCATCTATAGTTGTTCAAGCCCCACCCAAAATGGATAGAGGTCTGTATTTGAACCATGAATTTTTTCCACCCACATCCAAAGAAAATGAAAATATAACTACATCACATGCTTATATAAGTTATAAGCAATGTAATAAAATTATTTTTTCTAAAATTTTTTACCAAAAACGTTTTGTCCTATAAAAGGTTAAATTAAAGTAATATACACAAAACTTGCGTTAACTCTCACACACTTTCACAAAAAAGAATTGTGAAGTAAAGATGAATAACTTGTAATCTCCCTCAGCAGCAAAAGCAAAGGAAAATCTCAATTAGAGTAGTAATCAATGCAAATACTTAGGGTTAGAAGTGAAAAAATTAAAATTTAGCATTTGAGAGGACATCATTACAATTTATATATTTAATTACATTACTACTAGTTGTTGAAAACAGCAAATTTAAATCAGTTGCTTGGATATCAGATTGCATCCAATGGGATGTAATATAATTAATGTAAAACTAAAATAATTTAAGTTTCCATAAAGGTGACTTTTCCCAAAAGTACTATGACCCAGTTTTAGAGAAATGCCTCTCCTGTGTATCAGTTTCCAGAGCATAGCTAACTGTACCATCTTGCTTCTAGTAACCACACATTTATTCCTATCATTCCAAGTTCTCAATGCTAAACAGTTTTGTCATTTGCAACTCATCTTTCTCCTATCAACTTCCACCAATAAATTGCAAAAGAAAGTTAAGTGGCTAGGATTTTCTTACCGTAGGAATTTACAATTGTCTTCTTTTTCCAAAATTACATACGTATTTTATATACATTTGTGATCTAACTGTAAGATGTAATGAGTTTCTGATTGTTTTGACAAAATGCTTGAGAGAGAGAAAAATAGTTTGTAACTTTTAGAACCTATCATGAACATTTATTTGTTGTGGAACTCAAAAGCTAAAATCAAAGCATTTTTCTTAAAAACTGAAGGACAAATATGGCATTCCTTACATTAACAAGTCATTGGTTAAATCAAAATATGAAACAGGCAAATTTTCAAATTGACCATCAGTAAAGTAACTTTAACTCTCAAGGATAAACATAACAATATTTGTTCAAGTTGTCATCACCATGTGGCAGCACCAAAATAAGCAAAAATTACATTTTAAATAAGGTCTGAACAAATGGTCTGAATTTCTCTCGGTGAGCAGCATTTGACTCCTCTTTAATGTAGAATTTTCGCTGTGAAGTCAATTCCACCCAAAACTTAATGAGTTTTCCACAAACTTCATAAGATATTATTTGAAGTAATTGGACTCACAATTACAATAATGTATACAAATCACTGGTAATATAATTATAAAGATTAAAACATGTCTATGATGGATTTAGATAATAGACCAATAAAACAGTCATAAAATTATATTATTTTAT
Source organism: Teleogryllus occipitalis (assembly GCA_011170035.1). Taxonomy (NCBI): domain Eukaryota; kingdom Metazoa; phylum Arthropoda; class Insecta; order Orthoptera; family Gryllidae; genus Teleogryllus; species Teleogryllus occipitalis. The sequence goes on along the minus strand of BLKR01005680.1, from coordinate 40,628 downwards.
GTTCTCTCCTCTCATTTTAATACATCATGTTGGAAATGTTTCTGCATTTTGATATTTTTTAATATTGCTCATATTTGACTCAAAATTGTGCAAAAACTACTAAAAAACAAAAAAGCATGATGTTAACCAAAGAACTAATTACTATTAATGGAGAACAACTTTCATTGGAAGAAAAAAAATCTCGCATGAGAGTAGATATAGGAAAGGCTGAAAAATAATCCAACTTTGCCAATTTTCAAAAATTCAGAAAAAAAGTGAAAATCAGACCTATGCCATCTTCATTAATGTATTTCATTCTATTCTTACAAGAAATTTAAAGAAAAAGTTTGGAGCCATTTTTGAGAAAATTTTGAAAATGTCCCATGGGATTCATATGCAGAATCCTCAAAATTTGTTTCTCAAATTTGCTGAGTCTCAAGACTAGCCAGATTGACCGAGAAATATTCGTTTTGAAAAAAAAAAACCCTACAAATAGTATAGGTGCTAGCATTGTTCACAGACGGACGACCTGACAATTTGCAGTAAACAAATTTTTGGGTATTAAAGGCCCCAGAAATCATGAATTCTGACTATACGTGTTAGGGTCAAATAACATATTTTTACAAATAACATGAATTTTATCAAAAAACATCTAATACCTTTTTTACTGATTTTTTCTCCTAAAAATAGGAAAGAATGGTAAAGAAAGTGGTGCTGGTTGTTAAACTGCAAATTTTTGAAAAGTGCAAAAGTTCAATTTTTTTTTGGCATCTTCCTCCAACAACAATGTTGAAGAAAGATTTCTTTCTTAAAGAAATCTGTTCATCAAATATAAATCTCCAAATAAGATCATGATCAACTTTTTGATGATATGTGTAGTTTTTGCATAAAACATAGGCAACATAAGCAATTATTTTCTAGAAAACAACTGAAAATGTTTCTATACATTTTTTCCTCATATGAAGCAAAGAGCCGTAAAGAAAGGGTGCTGGTCCTAATTTTGGCGCACAGTGTATATTTTTGAAAATTGTAAACAAAAAATTAGCATCACAAAAGTACAATTTGGTGATAGTTTTCTTGTTAAATGAAAATGGTTCTCAAAAAATTAGTTCTTTAAAAAAGGTCATTAATTTGTTTTAAATATGAAAAGTTCAGCATAATTTTGAGAATTTTCGAATTTCCCATGGTCTATTTGCTAGCCTTCCTTCCATTTCAGATGGGAATGCCACGCAGTAGTTGGAAATTTTGAAAATTACTTCTCACTGTTGGGAGGCATTATAGCTGTATTTAATTTAGACCAATTTATGTTGATGTATTAGCGCTAAACGAATTCGCACTGAATGTTTTACGATTTGTACGCAGTTTACAAGTGATGACTGAGATGTGTTAATAATGACAGAAATGAAGGTATTATAGTATTTCCTAACTGTTACCTAGTGTGAGAAAGTACATGCTGTTGTAGCATCTCCAATTTTCTATTCGGGTTCTAAACGATTTAAAAATATCTGCAGAAATTGCAACAATTACACATGAAGAACGTAATCTATGTAAAATTCAATTATACTGCAATTAGGAATGCGCACTACTGCAGAACAGCAGAATTGTCAGAATTGAAAATATTGAGAATGTATGGATTTGCCCGACACAGCCCCAATTTACAAGAATCTAATCCCAAGAAATGTGCAACAACAATTTTTCAAAGAAACAAAAATGTGATTAAGCAAAAATTTTGGGTTTGCAGCAAATTAATAGGATTTGTTTTTTCTTGTTGGCAATATTACATAGGAAATTATAAAACTGTAGTCTTACTCCAGTATATGAGAGGATTTTTCAGAGAGTTCAACTTGAAATCGAAGTCTAAAATAATGAAGTGTCCAAATATCACCAAGAAGAAACGAAAATTTAAATAAAACAATTTTATTTTCAACAGACTGATACCTGAACAGAACCGTGACGATCAGCTGGAGTCAAGTTCCCTAAAGCATTTGACTGCTGCTTTGGAACATCTGGCCATGCTGGTACACCTTTGCCTCCACCCTGCAAAATAAATACGATATGTGCTGATCAATAGATCCGGAATCCAGATTCTAAGAAATAGATACTATCAAGAAGATGCCTAAAATTTAAAGAAAACAATAGAAAAATCAATGAAATCACCCTCCCCCTGTTATTTACAATACTCTTTCTTGAATACTATTTTATATGAAGAGTAAACATCGTTTATTTTCATGTAGTGAAAGCAGAAGTCTCTGAAATGTCATACTCCCCCTATGATAACATAAAGAAGGAAGCTTTGAGAAGTATGGAAGGAAAACTGACAAAGTGTTGGTTCGTTTCTTCATATTTATAAAATTTTATATCAAAACTTAAGAGAGACTAATTCAAACAAATACACCAGTAAAGAGAACATGCTTCAAAAACTGTGGATTATCTTGTAATTGCTCTACAGTAAAGCAACAGAAATTCCCAAGTTCCTCAAAGTCAAGACCTTGCAATTCTTGGATGCAATGACATGCACAAGAATTGAAACTTACTGACCCTCAGAATTCAGACACCTCTCTGGACTTATATCAGAGCCTTCTGCAATCTCATTAGTGCTAACATGAGGATTATTTACAACAGCAGCCAGAACTTAGTGAGAAAAGTGTCATTGTTTGTGGCACATCCCTTTCTGTTTCCTTTTCTCCTATTCCTATCATCAAAGAGCAAATGATTTTGATAATATTCTTTGTAACATTCATTATTCACCACTGACCAGGATACCTTCCAGCATATGGCTTTACTGCTTTTGAGGCATTTCTCCTACATTCTCCATAAAAGAGTCCGATATGCAGTTTCTCATTTGTGAACACTGCATTCATTACAACAGCTCAGCTGCATAACTAACAAACTTATCTTTTGCGATTTACTGACTGCCCCTTTTATATTCTCCCTACTTCTTATGCAGTACAGAGAAAGTATAGAATGCTGTGGGATAAAAAGACGAATTTTCGACACAATTCTTATTACCAGGCCCTGGTAACGCAAATGTGGATAATTTTGTCCCTACATGTAGTAAATTACTTCCTCTAACATGTGTGATCAGAATCCATGTTTTGTGGATCCTTGATACAGATAAATTGAACGACGGCTGTCCATCTATCTGTGAACAATGCTAGCAGCTATACCGTTCAGCTGATTTTCTCCAAAAAAAATATTCTCCTATTGATCCGGCTGATGTCGTGGCCCCTTGAATCTGAAACCCATATTTTAATTATGAGAGGTACTTTACATGAAGCCCCTGGGACATTTTCAAAACACTGGAATCAAATTTTTTGATTAAATTTTATTGTTGGACAGTGTGAAGGTCACTTAAGAGAATGGTGCACCAACTATAGTAGAAATCCCTAATTTGTCGAAAATTGCCAAATTTCAAATTTTGTCACCGTCTTCCTACATTTACAATTATGAAGATATTTTTTTTCTTTATGAGGTCATCAAAAACAGGTCTTCAAATAATGTCAGGTTCAAATTTTCAAAAATAAGTATTTTTGTCGTATTTTGCTTGAAACATTGGCAAGTTTTAAAATTTTAAACAAATATTTTTTCAAAAATGGCTCCAAATTTCTCTTTTTCTACTCCCATTGTATAATGCTGTCATTTGTTGGTTGCAACCAGTTGCATAATAATACTCATTACTAGGGGGTGGATTTTTATGACAAACCACTAACAAAAATTATCAATAAAATGCTCTTACAATATTTTAAAAATGCCCTAAAAACAAAGAATAATAACGTAAAAAAATTAATCAAAACACTTTGATTAACTCGCACTATTGGATATTTTGTTGATGTAATCGAGGCTTCTTCCTTTTGTTGAATTAAACTCAGCTTGTATATTTTTGGTTTGAACTGTTCTTTATAAGAAAATCTGTCTTTATTTATCCCCAAATAGGGAAACTGGCAGTGGCATCGATAGGTGTCACAACCTTAGATTAGATACTCACAACGGTTGACATTACAATATATGAGTGAAGAAATTGAATAGGCTACTCAGAAATTCTGTGGAGAACATTTGCTGCAGTCCGTAAAATATTCATTTGAAGCAAGTACCATTAAAATGACATTAAAATTGATGAAGTCAGCGAAAAATGCATTAAAAATGACGGAAAGAAAAAAAAAAAAAAAAGAAAAAAAAGAAAGAAAGAAAAAGATTTAGTCAAAATCGATGAAAAATGTAGGGGGGAAAAACAACAACATAAAAATGGGCCATTTTTTTTTTGCCATAACATAAAATTAATTTCTATACTAAACGGCATTGCTCTAAAGTAAAAAATAAAATAAAATTAAAAAAATCATTAAAATCTGCCCCCTACTCCTTACGATACAGATTTCATTATGGTACAGGTTCTTGACCAATTACAGAGAAGTTTACAAAAGAAGTATTGACTAAATCATTAAGAATCGTTCTAGTAAAGGTTTCATTCGATTGTGTACATTAAAATTGCCTTTGATATTTTATTATGCTTATCAGTTTTAATTTATTTTACAAGTAATTTTTTTGTGGATTATTATTTAAAATAAATGGGATCATAATTTCACTTTGATCCTATTTGACTAGCTCAGTACTCCCTTGCAGGCAGACTGGTAACCAGAGCCCCCTGTGGCAGCGTGCGAAGGCAGGGTAGGGTGGCCTTGGCTGAATCCTATATGTCAACCGCCACAAAACAATTCAATGTAAAAGTTTAAGTTATAAAAGCCGTAGAACAAGTACCATGTGAAACTCAATTTAATGGGTATTAATAGACTCGTGCGAAGTTGACGATACTCGCTCGTATCGTAATATCTTGTATTAATACCTATCATTACATCATCGTCTCATAATGTACTGTTAAATGTTTACTTTGCTTGTAACAAAGAACGGTAAAGAAAGTGGTGCTGGTCCCATTTTCGGCGCACATCCTGCATTATCAAAAAATAAAAAAACCCTCTGAATGGTAAATTCGAATTTCCCGCGCATCATTTGACTTGCTGGCAATTTGCAAAATAGCAACACAGTTGTTTCAAATTATATTAGAATGCTTCTCATTAAGGCCTGGAAGTTCATGAAAAATCTTATTTTTAATTACGATTAATAATTTTAATAATTATTTTAATTATATATTTTATTCTATAATAAGCTAATTACCAAATGTACACAAGTCAGTTGAACAGAAATTCAATGATTTTATATAGCATATTGCATTAATGTCTGTTATATTTAAGTTATTATTCATATTTTATAGCTTATTATTCTTAATGAAGCATATTTTTCTTGGAATTTCAATTAATATACATACTCGTCTCCTCAAATCGAAAAATATACTTCGTAAATGTCCAAGCAAACTCCATTCATAAGAAATCATGGGAATATCTCGTTTTTTGCAGCAGCCTTTGCCTGAAGTTTCTTTTTAGATTTCACGGCGCTGGAGCTCGGTCTGATTATGAACGATAATTTGTCACAGGTAAAAAATTTGTGGCATTGGAATTGAATGGAAGAAAATCGAAATGGTAAATTCGAATTTTCCGCGCTTCATTTGCTGTGGTGTCAATATATAATAAGGCAATAATAAATTAACTTAATATTACAAATCGAAGAACGTTAGTGTATGATGTACTATGACTAACCCTTCAAACAAGTTGAGATCTGAATACTGGAGGAAATAAGCATTTTTGCCTAGAGTAGATGATAAAATGTTTGCCAAGCGTATATGTCAAACGAATAGTACATTTTTACTTTCTCAAATACATACGGAGTTATATACCTAGTATAGAGAAAGTTATGTAATGCTGCGGAAAATCGATTTCGAGATTTCAACGGAAAAACACGTTTTGAGGTCACCTGATACCGAAAAAGTGTTTTTTTCAAAACGTCCGTCTGTCGTATGTGAACAACACTAGCGCCTGAATTATTCGTACGATTTTTTTCAACCTGCATTAACCCCTGCCGATCTGCCCTGGGGCGAAGCTCTGCAATTTTGAGAAACATTCATTAACTTTTGGGGATATTTTACATGAAGCTCCTGGACATTTTCAAAATTTTCTCAAAAAGGACTCCAAATTTTTTCTTTAAATTTCTTGTTAGAATAAAGTATAAAACTCTTATAAAGTTGGCATAGGTTAGATTTTCGTGGTTAACTCTGAATTTTCAAAAATTGCAAAAGTTTGAATTTTTCGGCGTCTTCCTACAACTACAAACGAAGAGAGATTTTTCCTTCAAATAAAATTTTGAAAATTTGATTTTTTGAAAACTTTAGTTTTTGTGCAATAGTGCATGCAACATTTGCAATTTAAAAAAATTACAAAAACAAGATTTTCTCAAAACCGGCTCCAAATTACAAAAAAACATAATTCTTATATTTAACTGAGTAACATACATGTGTCTGATGGTCCCTCATGGTTAGACTCCTTCTGTTCCATCTAACAAGACAAACGAGATATTATTGAACGAGTCTCCTCTCCTGGTGGGAAATGTAATTTCTTGCAGATCCACCTCAGAGATTCTAAAAATCTCATTATTTCAAATTATTGTATCAAGAATTATTATTTCACCACCAGATATTCTAAAAGAAAATATAACAGTTTTGGAATTCCTATATCTAGATATTGACTTAGTCGACATCGTTAAACCATTGTATGCCGTTTACATGTCCAATCAATCCAAAATGACTGGTAAAGAAAATTTAAACATAAAATTGATGACTAGTCTACCAAATGGAAAATCGAACTCAAATGTGAAAATATCTAAGAATGTTCTCAATCCACTCCATTCCGAATAAACCAAGACCCAATTCCATGTCACCTCTTTCCGAAATATATTTTCGCAAGTTTGCCCAGAAGTCTTATACACAATCTACAGCAAAAACAAGCATTTTGCATGTCGAATTTTAAAATATTTGGCACATACTTTAAATTGGGGTCATCACAACATGCAGATTTAATTTAGTGTGGTTAAGACTCCACAACCTGAATAGATGAGATTTCTTTTTCCATTTCAATTATTGGGAATCAATTTTCAGTTATAAAAACAAGTGTCATCTTATATTTGGGTAAATATGGCATTTGTCCACATAGTTTGCCATTTTAAACATTCACATCACTCAGAATTCTCTCATTCAGACAATTGCAATGTGATAACTTGCCTCTTTTCAAGAATGTTTTGGATAGTAATACATCCATAGAATCCTAATGTTGCTGATCTCAATAATATTGATCAATTCTTGTTCTACACTTAATTTATTACACAATTGCACAAACTATAGAATGTAATGTTGTACTGTATCAATGACGAACTCTATTTCTTTTACACAAATGGATAGCTGTTCTGTTGTGTTGTGTTTCTCCTTTTTTTCATTTACCAAGGTGTTTTATTAAATCCTTTTCACTTTCTTACTAATTTGGTAACAAAATATAAATGTTGCACGAAGATATACAAATTGCATTATTAATCAGTTGAGAAATATAGCACCATTCATTAAAACATTCATGTTCTACACACCATAGACAACTAATGACCAAGTCTAGTAATGTACTAAGTCATAAAATGTATCATGTATTAACATTGTTATCTAACCCTACAAATGTTGATTCAGTAAATCAAAAATAAACCACAGCAAGTATTTTGACATCCATTGTTCCCTACTATGCTGCATGTAAGTTTTACTGTTGCTACACCAAGTAAGAAATCCTCCAGCTCCAGCCAGGAGTGGGAAGGGCAAATTGGCAGGGGTGCTTCTCCATATTTCAGTGAACTTTCTAGTTTTACTCTCACATTTTTGTATCTAAAGCTAAAATAACTAAAGAATGCAATCTACAACATCAAGACTTACAAGTACAAATATCCCCACCTACCATTTATAGCAATAAATAATTTAAGAAAAACAACATGCTGTAAGTGACACACTTTGAATGCCCAACTGCAAGTTACTTCAGTTTTCAATGAAATTTCATTCATGCCATAAATCCTTCTGGTACATTGAACTGTCACACTGCATTTCACATCACCAATATTACATAAGGTTGTTAACTGGAGTAATTTCCATTTGTGGAGATATCAACTATCATATACTTTTTTAAATGGAATAATTTTTTTTCCACTTCTGTTGCAATCAACATTATCAAAATTTTGTACATAGATATAGAAGGTAATATTGAAATGTCTGGAATTTGGGGGAAAACCAAGTTAAATACAAGTGACAAATTTCTCTATGTGATTTGATATTGAAACATTAACTTATGTGTGAGTAATTCCAACTCAATTCTTACCTTATTTGCTTGTGGATGGCGTTCTCTGTTAGGAGATACTACAATTTCATGACCTGTCTGTATTGAACCAACAGGTGTAGACTAAAAGAAAACAGAAAGTTTATTAGAAAAAAAAATTCAAATTTTGGATGAAAGTAGAGGAAATTCTAGTGTTATGCACTGAAGTGTTAAAATATAGTACAAACACAATGGAATAAAACAATCATTTAAATAGAATGAATAATATTATAATAAACAAATTTAAAACAAATATATTTTCACATGTTCTACAGGGTAGCCACTTTATTTTGAATTTTCAGTTTTCCCCACTTCATGAAGTGAATTATTAAATCCTCCTTCTTAAACTCCATTTTACTATTGAAATAATTGAAACTACTCAGTATATCAATTATACAAAGAACATAATGAGTTATGTTCAATCTGCACATATGGATGTTGAAATAAATATACACCCCAAAAAGAAGAAAAATCTGGAATTTTTACAGATTCATTTTTTATATCAAAAACATTTTGCATGTAAACAGTCAGTTTTCACACTTCTCATTAAATACAATTACCATATGTACCTGAATAAAACTTCAATTTTTTTTCTTCTTAAAACTCTTTTGAGAACTATGGAGTCCTCTTACAATCAGATTAAGCCTTGCTGATTGGAATAAATGTTCTTATATTGCCTTTCACTGTTGAGAAACTTTAAGGCAGATGAAAGAATAAGATGCAGAAGAAAGCGTTCAATGAAATAATAAGCCCCATGCATATATAATACCTAATTTTATTGATGAATGTTTTCTTGGCATCCACCATGGATGTGCTGGGTAATAATCAACATTTTTGAACAGGCAATTAGTAAGAGTATATCAAACGATAACTCTGTAGTAAGTAAAATCCAACATGAAAATGAATTAAAATTGTGTCAGATTTTGTTGAGGTACAGGGATTAAGTTTGCAGTTCACAACTCAATCAGACATTAAACAATCAGGTTAATGGTGGTTCAAGATGTGCAAACCATGTGCTACATGAAACCATAACAGGAAGAAAATTTGGTTGTACACAAGGGAACAATCATAGGAGGCAAAAAATGCAATTCCAAGAGCAAAAGTTTCACAGGATTTCATATGTCTTGAGGGAAGTGGTGTATGGGAGGAGGGCCAGTAAGAAACAAGGATACAAGTGAAGATGATGAAGCAATTGAGAAATTAAAGTTATACAAAGAAAAGGAGAATAATAATAATAATAATAATAATAATAATAATAATAATAATTATAAGAAGAAGAAGGAGAAGGAGGAGGAGGAGGAGAAAACAAACAGAAGAGAGAAATATTTGGCTTTCTCATCAAGACAATTAGTTTTGTGTCAGTGTATGAATTGTTAAAATTAGTTAAAAATGAAAAGAATCCTTAGGGGACTTTTTTTTAGCCTTACTGTCAGGTAAAGTCTGTAATTATATCCCCCCCCCCCCCAAGAATCATATCAAAATTTTTTTCTTCTTTCCATTTTTTTTTTCTTTGTATTTGTTTCATTCAAATTGCGACTTTCTACCCTTCAAGTTCCTGACAATAAACATGTATAGTCATTAAGTTGAAGTTGACAGTTTCTGAACCGTGATTGCACAAACAGGTATCAACAATGCAAGGCAAGATCATACTGTTTTTGGAGGGGTTTAAAGGGATATGAACATGTACTTCTGTATTATGTGGATGGCAAAGAAAAGGAAAAGAGTTAAGGGAGAAAGAGGAAAATAGGAGAAGAATAAACGGAATAAGGGGGGAGGGGGTGAGCGACAAGGGAATGGATACATAATACTGAAGAACTATTTTAACTCAACAAGAAAGTAAGGAAGTATTAGAATAAGATAGAGAAATCTTTCTAGTGTAGTCATGGATGAAATATATTTTAATTCTCAGAATTTCTCATTTTGTAAATCATAGTAAGATTTTGAGAAGGAAAGTACCTGGCAAGGTAGACGTAAAACCAATTCCTCCTAAAGAATATAGGATTTATAAAGGACCCTTTCTCAATTTCCAGGCATACAAGCCCACATTGATACCCACAAAGGATACTTGATTACAGTTCAGAAAATGTTTCTTTATACATTGTAAAATAGGCTTAGTACGTAAATCATTTGGGAGGGTGCAATCACAGCAACAGAGGATAAAGCTGCTTTTGTGCAAAATCAGATTGAATATTTAAAACTGCAAAATTCAAAATTTCAACTTTCAAAATTAAAGTACCCTAGCTAGTAACAGAAACAGAACAAACAAGTCATGATTTTGTAATATATTGACATAGTAATTCCTATACAAACAACAACATTTTGAATATTAATAATCCTATTAATGCTGTTCTTGCATTCACAGAAAATCTGTTAATCTTAAATGCCATAGAAATTGGAAACTAGTGGACCTGCAACAGCACATATTCATTAGTACTGAAAAATGCAAATATTAATTATTAATATTATTCCACCTAATCTAACACAAGGAAGAGCCTGCCTGCCATTAAATATTTGTTATTTACTTGTTCGTTGTAAAATATTTTTTTTTTTAATATTCTTGTGATGTAAAGAACTGTTGTTCTGCATAAATATACTAAACTATGTTATTGTAGTATTTGTGAAAATTGTTTTTGTTAAAATATTTAATTTATTGCAGTTATATGCAAAGACAGGATTTCCATGCACTATTAAATGCTAAAACATGCACTATCAAATGCCAAACATGAACGATTAAGGGCAAAAATGGATAAAACCTGCACAATAAAAATTGTATATATTTATAAGGACTAATACAGGCTACAGTACAAACTAGTGAAAACCTAATTTTGTGCAAGTGTATTATACAAGGTGTGTCTGGAAAGAATGGCCACAAAGTTCCCATTGGTTGCGTTAGGTGTGTGGACTCTCAGCTTGAAAGCAATGCCTTTGCCAGTCTGCTCCAAGCATCTGGATCACCATCTCTGAGTACCCCTGTTAGTGCCAGTGTCACGAAACACTATGGAATCCTCACTTTACCAATGTTATACTGTAAAGTTTTGCTCAAAATTCAAAAATCTCTTGCAGAGACCCACCAATTGATTGCTCAAGCTTATAGTGTCAATGCTTTTAGTTTCGAGGTAGTTTAAAAGGTTTAAGGAAGGCTGGAGAGAGGTGGTTGACAAAACCTGCGTGGGTGGCCTTCAACCAGCACAACCGATGACAATTAGGTCCGTGTACGTGATTTGTTAAATTCTGACCGTTCGTTGAGTGTTTGGATGATTGCAGAATATCTCAACATTCCCAAAACAATTGTATGTAAAATGATCACCGATACATTAGATGTGACAAAGGTGTGTGCCAAGCTTGTTCCCAAGTTGCTGTTGAACGATCAGAAGGATCATAATCGTTGGTGAACTTCTCAAACGTGCGGAAATTGAACCACATTTTTTGGACAATGCCATTACCGGGGATGAAAGATGTTTTTAGTATGACCCAGCAACAAAAACATCAAAGCTTCGAGGGGCATACTTTAGCGTCCCCCAAATCGAAAAAAGCAACAAGAAAGTCAAAAGTGAAAACAACGTTGACAGTTTCTTCAATGCCAAAGGTGTGGGACCAGAGAGTCTGCTCGCTCAAGGCCAAACTGTGAATGTTACCTACTATGTCAACATGCTGGAAAGACTGCAAAAAAGGGTTGCCCAAGTGAGAAAAGAGATCGCTACTAGCTGGAAGCTCTACCACAACAATGCTCCAAGCCACACCGCAATGTGGGTTCATGAGTATCAGGTGAAGCACAACTTGGCAACACTGCCCCACCCTCCCTACAGTCCGGACATGGCTCTGGGTGGGAGCCCTGTGAACTCCACTAGTGATTCTTCTAACAGGTGATTTGAAATACCAATTTTAACTTGGTAACTTTGGCCTTGAAAGGAGGATTGAATTCAGTGATAAATTTGGCCTCCTATTCCAAAGTATTAGAGTTTGTGAAGTACTCTATGATGAAGTGCTTTGTTGAACACTTTGGAGAAGTCAAAGTAAATGAGATCAGTTGAAGTCTGTTATTCAGGGAACTGGTCCAGAATAAGTCCTAGAAAGAGAAGCTATTAGGTCTGTGGTAAGTGACCTGCCTGAAACAAAGCCATGTTGATTTATGGTATGCTTTCAGTTGCCAGTGCAAATTCAAGGATCCGTTTGGCCAAGATTCTCTCAAAGATCTTACAGGTAGGCCAAGCTGATTGGTCTGTAGTTATCAGGGACTAGCGTACTTCCATTCTTGAAAACAGGAACAATTACTGCTGGTTTCCAATCTACTGTCAGGTCTATCCGAGGCATTGTGAACCACGAATTCTTAGCAAACGGGACCACTGCGAAAGAATTTCTTCTATGAAGTGTTCGAAGGACCGCACCCAGCAAAGCAATGCCAAGGAGGTGTGGAAACTTCATAGAACTTCAAAGAAACGCGCCAAGCCACAGTCGCCTTCGTTGTCAACGATTTCCTGGCCAGGACCCACACCCCTGTGCTCCCCCAATCTTCGTGCAGTCTTTCTGTTTCCTCGCTGAAGAGGAAGCATGAAAAGGAAACACTGGGACACAATTGAAAACATCAAGGCTCATGTTACATCAGCCACAAGGACATCCCGGAGGCCTTCCAGGGCTTGAAACGCCACCTCCAAAAGTGTATCGATCAAACATTAAGTTACACATTAAGTGTACGAATCGCCTCACGCACTTGTGTATATGGAAGAGAGGAAAAAAACACCAAAACATGCAAACATGCACTGTAAAAGTATGAATGTTTTAAAATGCGTTAGCCATAAAACACATATTTATAAAGTTAGAATGCTCTACGAATTTAAAACACATGCATGGAAATCCTGTTTCTAATTATAAGAGTGTACTTTATTTGTTGTTTCTGAGCAGTGTATGTGCTACTTTTTGGAAAATCATTCCGGTTTTTTTCAGCAATATGTGTGCTGCTCCAGGCTACTAGTATTACAATATTATTGCTCTACTAACCTTCAGCCATCAGTGGAAAAACTTCTAGGCAATTTACCCCAGTATATTTAATACTTTGGAAATTCACCCTTTTATTTGAACTTGCTAGCTTAGGTTTATGAAGCAAGTCTCTTTCTCTGCACCCCAGTTCCTAAGTGCCATATTACAACTCCAATTTATGTGAAAACTAATTATATTTAAAAACGAAATTTAAAAAAGTGCACAAGAAATTATTTAAAGATCTAACATTGGGGAATGACATCACCAGTTACATACCAATGCCATTCCCATATCTGGATAACGACAAATTGGGAGGGTGGGGTTGACAGCAGTCCCCATTGTAAATTGCAATATAATTGAAGGCAAATTTTACGTAAATAATAACTAATTAGCAGGACCTGTGCAAACATTCCACACTTTGTGAATCATTGTTTTAAAAGTGAAACAAGCTTCATACTGAATCCCAGCATTGGCGCTCAGCCCCTGAATTGTTTATTAAAGCACTGTAGGCTCATCATGACAGGCCTAGTGAATGGACATTTAATTTTCCACAAAATTTTGAGATTCTACTCAATTCTGATTGCCTACGCATGTTACAAAGGTGGGGTACCCAAATGAGTTAAATCTTCAAAAACGTAATACAAGGTACAAAAGGGTATTATTTTGTAGAATGCTGCTCAATGAAAGATAACTTTGACAACACTCCCTCCCCCCCACACACACACATTCTCTCACTCTACAAGTATGTTTCTTGCACATTTCCTTAAATTCTTTCCCACATTTCCTAAATGTACGTCAAATGTTCCCTGCATGTTCCTCATAAGATCTCCTAAATGTTTTTTCATGTTTCACAGCATTTTCCCCATATGTTAACCAGCAAATTAAAATTTTTTTTTTCTTCAAATTTCCAGATTAACTGATTGGTTAAGTTTTTAAAATTTTTTTTATTATATTACTTTTTTTAATGAAATGCTTTTATAAATATTGGCAGCATAAACATGGCAGTGGATAGTGCAATGGTTCCCCTGCCAGATGAATAAGAAGTTTTGAATAGTTACTATACTACCCAGAAGAGCAGAAACTCAAAAATATAATTAAAACTAATAATAATAATAATAATAATAATAATAATAATAATAAATAAAACGGCTCCAAATATTTGCCACAAAAAATTGCAATCTCAAAAAACATAACTTGGTAAGTAATTTTTTGAAGCATATAGAAATTCTCACTGGAACCCAACTTCCAGCATTTTTGGCAACCTGTGTTTAGGAGTGAGGAAACCTTCCAAAAACTTAATAGAACATTCAAGAACTCTCATTATGTAGATTACAGAATAAAGAACTTGGCTCATGTCCTCTTCAAGAGACGTGGTTAAGGGCATAGGATGCACCTTTTCCGAATTATGCCCAATGGTAATGCATGTTGCCAAGTAATGTAATAGGTGGTGTGTGTACATCTAATTTTCCAAATGTGTCATCATCTGCGACTTTCTGTTTTTAATCTTAAATTTATTTGATGCAGCAAAGGAATGGGGGTCCTATTCAGTAGTAATACACTTACGAGATTTTATTTACGAGTTTTTTATAAATGAGTTTCTTTATAAATGCTAAAAAACCTTAATATTTCCTAAAATATTATACATATTTAGAGGGGATGCTACATGTTTGTTTGTGTGCCTATAAATATAAATAAAATATATATAACATTCACTGCTTTTCTGGAATATCATGAAATACCTGAATAAATTACACAAGACAAAATTCTTAAATTTTGTGCTTGTCTGAGAACTCTGCATTTCAATAGTTTGTTTTTCAAAAAGTGGCCACTCTGTCAGAAATTTGCAATTTAATTTTATTATACTTTCAGGAAAAGTTTAAACACAAATCACCAATCAAATTAAATGTAATTAAGCAACAATAGGACTAAAATTTAAATTGAATAAAAAACCTAGAAAGACTACAAACCAAAATAAAACAACAATACCTTTTATCCTAACGTATTCTTCTACTGACCATTCTCTGAGAATTATTGCACTGAAGAAACATTCAATATTATGCTGAACATTCCCCCCCTCCATTATCAAATTGGAATAACAAACATTTACTTTCATATATATAATTAACCGATATGCACCTTAAACTGTATCAGTACATAAAAAACATAACTCACAAAATTTCAAAAAAACTAATATACATTTTCATATTACAAAAGTGAAGTAAAAAAATTAAAGTAAATCTGGTAAAAAAATATACATAAAAACATTTGAGAAATCATTACAATATACATTAAAAATGTTACAGCCAATAATATTAAGTTTAATGTATCTTGCAAATGTGCACACTATACTTCAGCACATTCAATGATAAAACACAGCTCTCTACGAGTTGATTATGCACATCTTCTCTATAGTTTCCACATTCAACTGCCACAAAGCAGTCCTCTTCCCTCTCTCTCTCTCTCTTTCTCCAAGGACCAATACATAATGGGAAGGGAGGTCATAGAAGGGAATACTGCATATACGCTGGAAACTTTAAATAGAAAATAAATATTTAATATTCTAACACTGAATCTAATAGGTTTAAAAAGTACACTAATTTTGCATGAAATATGATACTACATACATACAAGGTCTGGTACAGAAAACACGAGTGCCCAGTTTTCAAAATATGCATGGAACTTCAATTTTCTTTTATTATAATGTTTCTCATGACTGAATAATCATTAATATATGATTATCGTGCACTGGATACAACAGGAGCCTGTGCAGTAATATAAAGAGTACATGTATTAAGTTACGATGCAAAATTTCCATATTTCAAATACAATACAGGGAACAACAGCTAAATGTTTTTAATTAATGGAAGCAAATAATACTTAAAATAGTGTAGATTTTACATAATGAAATAATGAGGACATACTATAAGCCTCGACTTTTGTCTATTAAATTTCTAAGGTTTCTATTAACAGAAAATATGAACAAAATTAAAGTTTCACATCGAGAAGCCCTCTATCACTATAAACTCATAAACAAAAATTTAAATCTGTATTATTGGTAAAATACTTTAATAGCAAGTTGTAAAGATAACAGAACATTGTAAGCAGACTACAACCAGAAGGCTGACCAGATTTTGAGCAAGCAATTCCTATTTCACCTGTCACCAATTTGACAGTACAGAAATAATTAATAAATGCCCTATAGAGACAACAAAAATTATTCATAATAATCAATTCTTGTTTTAGCAAATACTGCATAATACTCCTAACATTCCATACTTATACTTCACGTGTCTTCTTACTGAAAAAAATATATTTAAGATATTTGAACATTAACAATCTAATAATGCAGTAAAAGAGGTGGTACTAGGTAAAGTCTTCAAGTCTAATATTAATATATGGCACTAATACATCTCAAATATATAACATACTCTTCATGATATACTCTCAATGTAATATTTAAAAATAAATTAAGAAAAAATTAATTTTCAAATTCTGAAGGTCTTTGAAGAATCACAGATTTAAATTCTCCATCTTGGTTATTACACCTCAACAGATCCAATTTAGAACTTTTATAAAATTCAAGAAATTAGGAGACGCTCGATGTCAGTGTCCAACTTCCGTGTATCAAGAAACTTGTTTTTTTTATGCAGTTTTTAGAGATTGAAAACTATACAGTGTTCCGCGTAGTGTACACGTTGCTCCCTTCACAGATACGATACTTCAACTACCAGGAAAAAGGAATGAAAGATACTGATTGTAACAATTTGAAAATGGTTCTGATGTTATAGTAGGTAAAGATGAGTAGTAGGAGAAAGATGAGAATCAACAGTATTTGAATGATCTTCATGTCAATGCAAACCTTTCTTTCAAAAGTGTTATTCATGAGTTTGAATTTTAATTTTGCATTTCTCATGCCATATCACTTTGAATACTTCAGCAGTTAAATAAACTCAGAAAGATATATTAGCGGGAAATATTTAATGAAAGGAGAGAGCTACCTTACTCTAAACAAAACATTCATCAGAGAAATGATCAGTAGATGTGACAAAAACGTTATGATCAATGTAAATCCATACAAACCTTATCAGATTTAGTTTTCCCAATGTGAGAGGGTGGAGCATTCCTTAAGAGACGCATTATGTGGAAATTTGAAGGCTAACACAAAAATTAGCAAAGATCACATGCAATTCAAAGAAGTTTTAGAAATGAAAATACCACATCAAATGAATGAGGTAAAAAAAATAACCATTGCCTTTGTCTCTGCAATGTACATATCTCAGCAGTTGAAAGAATTGAATTATATAATCAATGCACTTCCCTTTAACTCATCACCTGCTAGAGCAACAATTTTTTGGCACTTTACTATTACATTCATCAAGTAAAATTCATTTCAAACAACAATTCATCACAGTAGGTTCTCATTGCCTTTTAGTTATTAAATTAATTTTTCAACGTAACCGTGTCGTGTTTTAAGAACAAGAAAATAACTTCTTAAATACAGATCTGTAATGATTACATAATGATTTTTTATTTATTTCTTTTATCTCACCGAAATTATTCTCCACAATTCATAATTTTTTGTAAAGTGATAAATATTCTGGTTGTAATGCCAATGTGAAAGGTAATCTCGGTATACTTCTGGTGTTAACTATTTTTTTCAATCATAATTACTTCGAAGTTGTTGATGAATCTTTTCCATCTTGTACAACTCTTCAAAACAATATGTAATGGTTGTTAAGAAGCAATGTACTTAACTTTAACTTTAGCACTGTACAGTGAAATTAACATACCAGAATATTCTGACGTTGTGAACAAGATTTCGAAATATAATACAAGTACAGTGAAACTTCCTCAAAGCGGAACGAGTAAAACGTGGAAATCCATCTAATGTGAATATTAACCGCCGTCCTGGGTAAAGTAAATTCTACAGTATTACACTGTATAATGCAGAAAATGAAGTCTCGCTGTCAAAAGATAATAAAAAATCAAACAGCTGCCAATCCACACTAAATGCTACCCTGATCTTACAATGATGCAATTCCTATTAATTCACCTGGCTCTTACAATCAAATTTGGTATGAAATTACTCCATGGCAGAAGTTTGAACTCAGTTCATTTCAAATTTTAAAACTAAATTTTTCAAATTCCAAAAGCTTTGGACTACTGCAAACGGAAAAAAAGGTAAATTTTACTATTTACTGAATTTAACTGGTTAATAATATATTAACAATTCCAAGAAAGCCAAAATTTATCCTAATGAAAAACAAAGCAAAATTACAGTTCCTGATATTATTTTACCAACTTTAATTTTCAGCTACAACCTCATTTGCAACAATCGTAAATATAGAAATTGTTCATCAATTAGCCTAAAACTTGAATGATATGCCCATGATGCCCCATAAGAAATTTTTCCCTCCACCTTTGACTTCCACAATTGTCAAATTTGATAAATTTTGGAAAACTGTGAGTCCACCTTTAAACTTTACAGTAAAAAGACATCTTTTTATAAAATCATATGCCCATTGAAGTGAAATAAGCAATAAAAATGTTAAATGGAGTGAACTTCTCATTGTATGATTAGAAGCAATAGCATTTCTACAGAAATATGAGCAATAAAATGTTTATTTTCTTGATGGACAAAATTGGAGAAGGTCAATATTCAGCCATAAAGCCATTTCAACTTGGACAATAATATTTTGTACATCTATTTAAACGTAATATAATTTAATAAATAACAAATGGGCATTATTTAAGGTTCACATATGGCCGCAACTATTTTAAACACTGAACAGTCTAAAAGAAAAACAAAATCATACTTCAATTTTATCATGAAGATAAAACTTGAAATCTACTAACATAACAGGTCGGTGACAATCCAGTGTTTTACAACTTATCAAAAGGCAGTATGTGTAAAAGAAAATAATACAGTGTAAATACAATTATACATTTCCTGCAATATAACTTTCTTGAAAACCAATTATTTTAAGAGGAAAGATTAACCCTTGCAAATGTCAACTGCATAAAAGCACAAAGTTTCTATAAAAAATCAACGCGTTAAAATTAAAATTAGTCACTTACTTTTCCCTGACTCAGTATCACTGGTATACCCATTTATCCTTTAAGTTGCCATTCCTCACACATAGGACCGAAGTGAATTTTCTCTTGGCAATGTGAAAAATTAGCATATGAAGCAAGAACTTCCTTTACGGTCTCTTCTCTGAAATATTTTATATCTATATTATTAATTTGGAAATGAATGTTTTTAACAGAAAATAGAGAAAGAATGTAGATGATTACAAATTATACTGAACGAATATGCAAGTCAACTCGGATATGAAAAGTACAATCCCACAGCTACAATTCTCTTGCCTAAAATAAGTATTACGATTCTACAATTCATGACAATGGCAACCGAATAGTGATGAACCCAGGTAACAAGACCATATATATATATTTTCAAAATATACTGTAATAATGAAACGCACGTTTGCGAGAGATTTATTACAACTAATCTTGATGTGGAAGTGCATTGATTGTACTCTGAAGTGCATTGAAAGTACTGCATGATTGTACTTTGTAGAAAAGAAAGCACAAGTCACAATAAAATGAACCAATACAAACGGCAACATAATCAGAATATTAAAAACACAAAACAGGAACAAAATCCAGTAAAAATTACACCTAATTCGATTTGTTCTACCACAAAAACTGCATATACCAAAACAATCATAAATTGAAAGGCATTTGTATACATGAATGAACCAAAATTCTTGCCAGGTATGAGTTCAACTATGAACTTGTGTTTGCTATCTTTCAATGTATACCAACAACATAAAAAATGTTCACTGAAATTTTATTAACTTGTTCAATATCCAATTCAAAGTAAATTATTTTCAGTGCTTGGCAATTAATTTTCTAAGAGCAATTATTAAATAAAAATTCTCAAATTGAAAGAGACTGAGAAATAAAGCAACAGTTGGGTCGAAAATGAGATCAAAAGGCAAATTAGAAGGCAAACACGAACTTCCATACTGCTCCAAACAAGAAAAGAAAAGAAAGAAGAAGACATTTAAGAAAGAAAACTACATATAACCAAAAATATGTGAAATAAAGACCAAAATAAGAGGAGGAATAAGTATATATTATATGAGCCATGAAAAGTTAAAAATTTAAATAAGGGCAAAAGAGAGGAAAGTGGAATTCAGAGAGAAACTGAAAGCATTTTAAATTTTATGCACATGGAACAAGAAGAAAACAGAGTAAAAGAAAGGTTGGAAAAAAAAATGCAAAGAACAATTTATTTCAATGCAACTACAGAGGGACAATATTAAGGGTGAAATACTTTTAAATGTAAGAATAGAAATCCATGCTTAATATATATAAACCTGTAAATAATTGAAGAAACTTAAGGCTTACCATTGTTCTCCCAGTCCAATCAAATTCACCATCGTCCACATATCCTCTTCTTTCAAAAAGATCTTGAAACAACTTCCTGAGATACTCATAATCTGGAGTTTCAAAGAAATCTAGTCTTCTCACGTATCGGAGGTAGGTGGCCATTTCCTCTAAAATAAGAAAATAAAAGAAAATGAATGCTTTTTTCTATTTTCACAACAGTTCAGAATGTCAAAGCCCCTGTGTGTTTTCTTACAGAGCAGATTCTGGCCTTCTTTTTGCCCATACAATAATCAAGAATTAGAATGCTTCAAGTCGTTTTATTAAGAATTTAGTTTGGCCTACTATGCTTTCCAGAATATATATGAAGACCAAATGGCAGAGGAATTAATTAATCCAAATGAATATACAGTGACTCACCAACTATAAAGTTATGGCCACACACATTACTTCCAAAAAGTTTACAATATTGAAATACTATTTTGCTCTACAATGGGGGGAATCCTTGGACAAGTAATAAGCCACAGAGAAATTGTCTGTAATATTTCTAGTTTTCAAGACATGTACTTCAAAAATAGTCCCAGAATAACAAACAAATATGGCCTCGTTCAAATAAATAAATAAAAAAAAAAGTTCAAATATAACCTTGCTCAAATAAATAATTAGAACAAAATTTTTTGTGTATTCAGCAGATATATTTTTCCATTCTTTCTCCTTTACCGTCTTCAGACGATACTTTGATCTGATTGGGGATTTTCTAACTGCCATTGCCAGCAAATACCAGATTTTCAAGATCATGTTAAGATGGGGTGATTGAGGAGGTGGATGGAACACTTTTTGGGTAGTTGTATAATAACCAAAGCTGCACCGTCGCTGTATGTTTGGGGATGCTATCTTGATAAGACATAAAATTGTGAAGCAGACAAATTTGTTCAGTATTTTTTAAAAAACATTCTTTAAGGATGTTAAGGTAATACTCTCTGTTCATTGTCTGTTCTATGAATACCAAGTCACCCACACCATTCAATTTTTCCATCTGTCTCCTGAATGTTGCCTTTGAACTCACCCGATTCCACCATTCTTAGTCCTTACCTTTCATTAATTTCACTTATGAAGGACTTTCTTCTTCTGAAACTACCATGGAAATGTGCACTTCTCATAACCCTTCTTACACTTTCCTTCCCAACTTTCTTCCCCAATTTATTTTCTAACTGTACCACACTCTCAGCACCATTTATACAAGGATTTCCTTTCTCCTTTCTTAGAATCCAATTTTCTTCTCTAATAAGAAACTTCATTGGGCACCCCTTGAGGGTGTAGTTCAATTCAGTTTCCCTTATTGAACCGCCTTATGACATCACTAACCATACTTTTCTTCATCATTAACATTTAAGCAATTTTTCAGCAGTTCACAACTTTCATATGGTGAAATACAATCAGCTGATATTAGAAAGTACTGTTTCTCCCTCTGCGACTAATGTTCCTCCTACGCAGTGGTTCTCACAATCCAAACTTCGCTGACAAGAGCAGACCGTCGCTGGCTCACGGAAAACCTTCAACATCTGTTGATTTTAACAGTTTCTTTCTGCATTTAAAGGATTGATATTTCAGTTCAGTTGCTCAAAATGCCTTTATGATATTGTTGCTATTTAATGTCTTAACAATACGAATCACTTTCATTGTTCTTCTGGAGTTGTTTTAGCAATTTTCGTTAATTTTTAATTTCTCACATATATACATATATAAATATATATGGAGTAATATACATGGTATAGAGAAAGTTACAAATGATGTGGAAAATCGACGTCGAGATTTCAACAGAAATACATGTTTTGGGGTCCCCTGATACCCAAAAATTGTTAGTTTTTTTTTTTTTTAAACATCCGTCATCTGTGAACAACCAGCACCTACACTATTCACAGTATTTTTTATACTATCGCTACTGCTTACACAGTAGAGAGAAAGCTATGCAATGCTCAGCGAAAAAACTGCACATTTTTGGCAGAAAAACTCTTATTACAGGGCACTGGTAACAAAAAAGTGGATAAATCCAGTTGCTAAATACAGAAAACAAAGTTATCTAAAATGTGGTGTAGCCAGAATTCACGTTTTTGGGGTTCTCGATGATGAAAAATCGATTGATGGCAAAACGTGTCTGTCCGTCCATCAACAATGCTCGAGGTTAAACCGTTCTGCCGATTTTCACCAAAACTTTTCTAAAAACAAGGTCATATTCATTATTTTAAAACGTATTTTTTGCAAAATTTTGTGTCAAACATTGGCAATTTTTATTTCCTTTCTTTTCTTTAAAAACTTTTTTTTCTAAAAAATGACATTTTTTAAAAGATAGCATAAAGGACACTTAAGAAAATGGTGCATATTCGTTGAAATGCCTGATTTTTCGAAAATTAAAAAATTGGCGTCTTCCCACAACTACAATTGTGATAAAACAATATTTTTTTCTCAATGAAATGTGTTTATCAAAAATAGATCTTCAAATAAAGTCCTGTTGAATTTTTTGAAAATATCAGCATTTTTATGTAATTTGGCGACAAACTTAGTCACCCACTTCGAATTTACTGTATATTAATTTGTATATTGTATCATATTTCTTTGTTCATTTCTTACATTTACAAATTAATCTTTTAGAAATTAATTATTTAAAACCTATTTGAAATAGATGAAATAAAAATTGTGTCTTCATGGAATATCAGATTGGAATGGCTTAGGAGCTGGTTTCTGTGAATTATGTCTTCTTGTAGGGACATAATTTACCAGTATGAAAAGCAGTTATAGTTGTCAAATTTGTGTTGATATTTGCTTCAAAATATTTATTTTTGCATTAAATGTTCTACGATTTGTAAGGAGTTTAACAAAAAATGCTGACTGAGATGTGGTGTTAATTCGGAGAGAAACTGTAGTATAAATAGTATTACATAACTATTTCTAAAGTGAGAAAGAAGTGCTGTTTTACTATTAGTTTTCCAATTAATATACCTCGATTGACTGATTGATTTTTTCGTGTTTCCGGGCGCGTCAACTACTGTGGTCATTAGTCCCGTTAGTGTAGTGCATGTTGTTGGTTTTTCGGGAGATGGCGGTGATCTTCCTCCGCTGGATGGCGAGATCCGGTGCCGACCTACCGTCGGCTAGTGGGGTTTCCCCCTAACCAAGACTCTCCCACTAGCGGGGCACCGCCCCAGCCGGTACAAGCTCTGAGCTCCCGACCGGTCTCCCAGAATATGTGGTAGTGTAGTGCATGTTAGTGTAAGTGTGAGTGTAAGGGGAGAGGATAGGACAAGGAAGAGGAAGGTCAGATCGCGAGCGGTCCGTGGCCCGTTTGGTAAGGTACTGCTCCGGCATTCGCCTGGTGTTGATCGGAGAAACCACGGAAAACTACCGATCAGAGCAGCCGGCCGCTAGAATACTCCTCCAGACAGCGACTAAATTCGACCTAGTTGAAAAGCTAGTGTCGAAAATCCTGCCGCCATCAGGACTCGAACCTAGGACCTCCCGGTCAGAGGCGCTGCAGTGACATCAGTTGATGCACTGAGCTACCGCTCCCGGTATATACCTCGAAGCAGCAGGATTTTGAATAATATTCTTTAAATTTTGGGGTACTTTGCATTTATTACTGCATTTGTGAGTACTAAAGCTTCAAACGACTTTTTCTCAAAAATTGAAAAGTTTTCTGTGAAAATGAGGTTAAAATTCTCCATTTTCAAATCTGAATATCATCAATTTAACTACATGGAAAATTTTGTTATTTTGGAAAACAGAGGAAGAAAAATCATTATGACAGGCAATGTAAAAACTTTTCATGAGGAAATGTTAGTTTATGCAAAATATTTTTTTTAACTTAGTGAATATTTGGTTTCCATGTTGGTAAAATTTAGTCTCAGAGAGATGCTGTGAGTAAAGTATGTGCTTGTAAGTGACTTTCTATACTATACTTTTGTTTGGTATAAACATACATTCCATTGTTGATTTCAAGTGATTCTTGGTATGATGTAAGTTGCAGAGAGCGAAATGTAATGCGTCAAATTTTTGGGACATTGGCTGGGTGCATGTAGTTAGCTTACCCACAATTTATGTGCTATCATACATAGAAGATAACTTGTTTTATGTAATGCATAAATGCATAATGCTAGACAATTTTATGCTGTAGATAATTATGATTTATACCGCTTACTGTCATTTTCACATTGTATTTGTCATTTTATTTATATAGTATACGCAGTGAATTGTAGTTAGAAATCATTACTGATAAAAAAAAATCTGTGATCTTTCAATCAGAAACAGATCAATATTTCATGGAAAGAGGTTTACCATTGGTGAAATTGTCACTTGTTAACAAGATGAAGTCAGTAAAAATGAATATTTTGAAGAAAATTTTAGCATGTCCATTATTCATCTCGATCCTGAAAAACTGACCGATAAAGATACTCCAAATATTATATCCAAAGCAGAAATAGAAGATGTAAGAGGACACTGGAACTGACAATGAATATTGATAGAAAAGAGTGTCCCACAGACAAATCAGAATCCACTTTTAGACCAAAATCAAGTAGTCCAGACCCCTCATGGAAGTAACAACATCCAATGCACACTGAAACAAACACCCTAACTTGCAGTGTCGATTCCATTGTTGAAAAATAAAATCAAACACTTTTAATTATGTGTAGAAATCAATTTTAAATGAAACAGTATTATTGTAAATATTTTCCTCTTATAAATAAAAACTTTTCAAAACGTGTAACAAAGATTTGGAATTGCATTGGAATTACATATCCAATAGCATATTTTCCACAGTACTGGTAAATAAGATTGGCATGGACCACGTCCCAAAAATGGGACACGCTTTTTCTCAAATACTACAGGCTTTATTGACTCAAAAATTCGTAGAAACGTTTAAAATGACAAAGCATCAACAGGCAGATAGTTACTTTTCATCCACCCAAAGAGTTGCGGCCCTTAATGGGTTAATTATCTCTCTCCATTTCTTTATATCTGCCTTGTTGTCTGCAGTAGTACGTTGTTTCAATGTCACTACACCATGAAATCTTTGGAGAACCGGATTTTTCCTTTCTATTATATTCTTTAGGGTGTATTTTGATTCTTCTGTTAGTGATCCGAAAAATTGAGAGAATGTCACGATGGTAGCTAAGAAGAAAGAGGGACATATCCGAAAACAATTTAAGTAAAATATGAGCAATAATAGACCTACACTACACTGAGGAGATAAGGTAACAACTAAAATGGGAAAGTCTGTGACATTCTGTAGCACCATTAGCTTTTTGGTTAAGGTATGTGATACAACAGTTATTATACAGGTCTCCCCGTGGACTTTGTAAATGAAGAATAGGAAAACGCAGAAAAAACTCAATTTTTGCAATTTTCAAAAAATCAGGGATTTCCAAGAACATGAACCTGCACTATTCTCTTAAGTGTCCTTTACGCTATCCGAGGTCAAAGCTTAATAAAAAATATTTGGGGTAATTTTTGAGAAAATTTTGAGGCTTCATATTAAGTACCGTCAAATATCAAAATATCCGTTTCAAACTTAAGAGAGATTCTCAAGTTCAGGTAAATGGATCAGGGGATATCAAGTTTAGAAAAAAATCGGCTGAATGGTTTAGGCACTAACATTGACAGCAGACAGATGGACAGACGTTTTGCAGTCAATCGATTTTACTGCACCAAGGACCCACCAAACCTGGATTCTAACTACATCATGTTAGAGGAAGTAATTTACTACATACAGGAACAAGATTTATCCACTTTTGCATCACAAGGGCCCAGCAATAAGATTTTTTCTGCCAAAAATTTGTAGTTTCCTGGTGTAGGATTACAATGCTTTCTCTTCTTACAAAGTAAGGGTGAAGTAAAAATAGATTGTGTGCATTTTGAAATGTAAGCTGTCGTAAACATGTTTTATATGGGAGAGCTTGGAGTAATCTCCAGGGAAATGCTCGAGTGCACCTGGCAGCACTGTGCCGTTTCAAGAGCCTATTAAATCCGCACTGGAACTGGATAAATTTTTATACTTAGGTTTTCGTAACGTGGTGTACACATAACGTGGTGTACACACACATGGTGCCTTGTCTTCACAATGGAATATGGTATGGGTTTTTGCATCTTTTTTGATCTTGCCACCAGATGTTGCATGATCGCGACCGTATCAAGCAGTGCTGCAGATCAAGCAACATTTAGAGACACACAGAGAAAGACACGAAAAGCCGTGCCATCTTTCGTCATGAAGACAAGCCCCCCCACGGGCCACATTATGAAAACCCAAGTATATGGTGCAAGGATATGGGTGTTAGTATCGCCTGATTTGGTTTTGTTAAACATTCGACCATATGGCACGATGAAAATTTAACACATTTATAGGAAAATATGTGGGGTACGTAATGTGTGGGAAACAAATATTTATACTATTGGCTGTAAAAACCCAAGGGTACATGCAGCGCAAGCATGAATGCATCTTTTCCATAGGGTGAACTTGTTTGTCTGCTAACCCTTGCTTCGTCTCAGTTACGTTGGAGCAGTGTGCCTGGTAGTTCCTAAACAACCATAAAATGTATTCAACCAATTTGTCTACTCCATTGGTACTCAAAAGGGCCTGATCCACGAAAAAATTCTGTATGTTTTTCTAATGGTACTACATGTTTTATAGTGCTGAAAATTTGAATTTGAAGTTTGCCACCTCAAAAAACTGTCGGCTTCACAGCGAAAATCGCAAAAATACTATAAGATTTTGGCTTTTTTTATTTTTTCACTTATATTTTCAAAACTATGAGTTTTTATTGAAACAATTGATACTTAATAATTAAAGTAGATAAAATTTAACACAAAATGCATATCATAATTATATTTTCTGATGAATGTTTTTTTTTTTTCTTTTTCTTTTTTTGTTTCTTTCTTTCGTTCTTCCCCCGGGGGCTCTGGCCGAAGCAGAAGAACAGTTCTTTTCAGCTACCTTATCTTGCGGTGGTGCTCCAGTTTCAAGTTTACTGTGCTTGAAAGCAAGTATTGTGAACAAATAATTGGCATAGTCAAATGAGTAACACACTGATACTCATGGAATTGGTAGGGACATATTTGCTCGTGCAGAATATCTGTAAATTCTTGAAACATAAGGTATACTTAATACCAATATATCACTCCCATACTTTTCAAGGAGACATGCCGCAACTATTTTTAAATGTAGAAGAATCACATTTATCATTTCTTTAATGGTAATTTGGTATTCCTTGCCTATTTCGAAGAAAAACCAACAATAGTTGCCATCACTTATTCTACCTTAGGGCCTGTGTGTAATTTGTGTTCCTGTCTTCTTTGGGGGTGGTGCAGTACTTTCCTGCACATCAAAAAATATTGAGCATTAGTAGCTTCCAAGTCATTTACTGCCTCTATGGGATATACTGAAGAACATCCAAAATCATTGCGATTTCTTGCGAGTCTTAGAAAGTTTCGCTAAAAGCTAATTTCTTCACAGGGTACATTAGATTGCATTTTGGGGGAGGCTTTTTTATGTTTCTTTGAAGTCTTGTACTTCCTATCCACAAAAAACAATCGTTTTTGAAGAGAAAGTTAAGTATAGATGAACATAGATGAACATAGTTAAGGTGATTCAGTCTCTTCTTGAGCTTTTTTCACATTAGCACAAACTAAGTTTTTGTTTACATTTTTTGCCTCTCTTACTTATAGTGGTCTTCAATTTGTGCTACATTAAAATAATAATAATAATAATAATAATAATAATAATAATAATAATAAATCCTGTCACCTCTCGCTCGCTTCGTTATGTGGCAAACTAACTTCTGACTGCCAATCTCTCGCCAGTGCTTATTGTTGGGTTATCGCTAAAGAGTCAATCACACATAGGTACAGGGTGTGGGGTGATATTTCATGAGCCGGTGCATGAAATACCATGTAGAATAATATGCAAATTATAGGTTTAGAAAATTTGCTAAGAGGATCTGCATATCACACGCGATAATCAGAATTATCTGTATCACTGTCTTTTTCTTTGTTCGTTTCTTACATTCAAGTTTTTGTTATAAGTTTACAATTTAAACTTTTGGAAATTATTTAAAATCTATTTGAAATATATGAAAGAAAAATTGCTAGCCTTCAGGAACTATCAGACTGAAATGCAACAATGGCATTCTGCCCAGGAGACAGCAGCTGGAATTTCTGTGAATTACGTCTCAATGTTGAGACATGATTTAGCTGTATGAAAAGCAGTTACAACTGTGAAATTTGTGTTGATATTTGCAAGAAAATATTTAGTATTTGCACCAAATGTTCTACTATTTGAAGTAACTGACAAAAAATAATGACTAAGACGTATTGATTCAGAGAGTATTTGTAGTATTAATAGCATTACATAATTATTACTAAGGAAGAGAAAAAACATGCTGAAAAAGCATGCTCCACTAGTTTCCTTTGACAATTGCATCATTATTGGTAAATACCTGACATGGATATCTTGTTTACAGGTCAGCTATTGGCTAATAATGAGATATTAGTAATTGAGTAAACAAAAACAAATAACAATAAAAACACACACCTTACATCAGCAATTCGATAGCATCAGTGTTGTCAGGTGATTCCTTACCCTAGTATTATTGAATCGTGGTGCT
Organism: Teleogryllus occipitalis; assembly: GCA_011170035.1. Classification (NCBI taxonomy): domain Eukaryota; kingdom Metazoa; phylum Arthropoda; class Insecta; order Orthoptera; family Gryllidae; genus Teleogryllus; species Teleogryllus occipitalis. The sequence goes on along the minus strand of BLKR01005680.1, from coordinate 11,350 downwards.
GTATTTCTTTTTTAACCAGAAGTTTACATTTTTAAAAATATTTATGAAATTATATGGCTCAATATTTTTGTTTAATACCTAAACTTTTCTCTTTAGCGTTATATCTTTATTTCGTATTTTAATGGCAATAATAACAGTTCATTAAGGTTTACACTGACACTTTTTTTGAACAACTGTTTTAGGTAAATTTATTTGTTTCACAATGTTATTGAATTCTTAGCAACTTACTGGCTAGCAGAAAACACAATTCACATGAGCAGAGAACTGATTCACATGACTGGAACAATGGCACAAACTTCAAAAATTTGTACCATTTTCTTCACTTCAAAAGATGTTCTTTCAGTTAGTCAGCATTAGCAAGGCTTCTACTTTTTGCTTGTTTTTTATGAAAACAAATGTGAGTATGGCAGGCATACCATATTGCGTAGCAATGTCTTAGCATTCATCCACAACCACTTGCAGGTAAACCATATTTGTATAATCGTTTTGCATTTCTTCATGGTGCAATAATTTTGCAAGGGATGCACCACATGGCATGACAATAACATAATTTTTTCTGGCCTCCTCCAATTTTTTATTAAAATCTACTGACCTTTTTTGACTCTGTACACAATATTAGTATGGGCAAATGTCCATGTTGAAGACACTGCTGCAGTATAAATACGAAGACCATCCTCAATGAAGTCAGCCTTTTCTCTAAAATCTTACTTTTCTGTTATTCTTTTTTACTTATTTATTTCATTTCTTTTCTTCTTCATAATTTGGAACATACTGACAAAACATATTGTTGGTACAAATATTTGATGACTATTTATTGTACAGAACATATTGTAATAATTTTCTTATTTCAGTCTTATTTTGTTTACCTAAGGTCTGGATTTACTGGTACTCTGCATGAGCAAGTACATCCCTACTGATTCTGTGAGTATCGTTGTGTTACTCATGAAACAATGCAAATTATTTGTTCACAATAGTTTTTTCAAGCACGATAAACTGAAACTAGAACAAAGACATGAAAAAGGATTGCCGGAAAGAGCTATTCTCTCGCTCTGGCCAAAGGCCTCAGAAGTAACCGTTTTTCTGTGGCCTGAAGCGCCTAAATAATTTTTCAGAAAATTAAAGATAAAATAGGCATTTAGTAAGAAAATTTTATTGACTTTCATTTTGTAAGTAAGAATCGTTTCCATAGAACTAATAGTTTTGAAGATATAAGCAAACTAGTGGTGCTACAGAATAGCACACTTTCTCATATTAATACTCTATTTTCTTTGGTCTGAGCTAGCTATTCGGACTTGCCACATACTTTAGGTAGCTGCCATCTATCACTGCCCAAACTACATTTTTTTGAAATTTTCTCAATTCTTCGGTTTCCTAATAGTAGAACTGAAATGTTAATTTAAGAATAATAAAGAAGAATAAAATCTCGACCTATAGGGAAATTTTCATTGAAACATTTGAAGCAGATTTTAAGAAAATATTGTTTAAGCGATTGTATAGCGAAATTCGAAGCTCTTTTTCTTAGGTATCTCTTGAGATTTCGAAGAAACTTCATTTAAAGTCATTTTAAGCACTTCCACTCACAAATGTAATAATGTATACAATTGATGGAAATGTGCATATTAAAGGCATGAGACACATTTAAAAAAAATTACATTTATGTAATTTTTTAGAGAGAAAATAATAATAATAATAATAATAATAATAATAATAATAATAATAATAATAATAATAATAGACAAGAAAAGTTCCAAATATTTCTTTATAGACAGTCAAATAATAAAATTTTATTATTTCATATTAAAAACATATACATCGTTTACAATAATTTTCGGCAACGTTTCGGAGGTGAGGCTTACCTCCATCATCAGGCCGTGGCCTTAAATTGATATTACATACGTTGGGGAAACGTTGACTACGAACTACAAACCGAGATGTGTTGACACCATTCTGAGGTCAAATAACTGAGAAATCACCTATTGCTGCTGGACTCCCGCACCTCCAGCAGCAATAGGTGATTTTTCAGTTATTTGACCTCAGAATGGTGTCAACACATCTCGGTTTGTAGTTCGTAGTCAACGTTTCCCCAACGTATGTAATATCAATGTAAGGCCACGGCCTGATGATGGAGGTACACCTCACCTCCGAAACGTTGCTGAAAATTATTGTAAACGATGTATATGTTTTTAATATGAAATAATAAAATTTTATAATTTGACTGTCTATAAATAAATATTTGGAACTTTTCTTGTCAATCGTTACTAACAGACAGCCTATTGCTAGCTTCTATAATAATAATAATAATAATAATAATAATAATAATAATAATAATAATAATAATAATAATAATAATAACCACACCAAAATGAACTTTACATCATGTTAAACAGTGCCATTACCATTTTCCATTGGAAACGTTTGAAGAAAAAATTTGTAGTTACTATTGAGAAAATGGCAAGGAGCATTTCTAAAATTGCGGAATTTTGAGCTCATTTTCACAGAAAACTTGAGTTTTTGGGAAACATTATGACATTATTTAAAGCACATGTACTCTTAAATACAAAAATTTGAATAAATTACCACTAACGTAAACATTAACAACGTGAGAAACAAGCCAAAAAAATGACACTTAGCACTATACCTACAAAAAATTTAAAGAAACAACAGTTTTCAAGAAAATCTTATTTTTGTTATTTTTTAAAATTTCACGTGTTATTGCACGCAATATTGCGCAAAAACTACTAACTTTTCAAAAAAATTTACAAGACTTTATTGACAGATTTAAGTATGGAGAACAATTCACTTGAAGGAAAAATCTCTTATCTTCAATTTTGTAGACACTGGAGAAAAAAAAACGTTTGCAAGTTTTGAAAATTCAGAGTTAACCTAAAAATGACAGAGACCTGTTTTTTGCCAAGTGTATTTTACTCTATCTTCTCAAATCATTTAAAGAAAAAATTTGGAGCCATTTTAGAGAAAATTTTGAAAATGATCCTAGGGCTTGGTGTAAAGTACCCCTAAATTTTCAAGAAACATTTTCGAAATCACAAATTTGTTACTCGAGCCACATCGACCGGGGAATTCCATTTTAGAAGAAATCTAACGTATGGTTTAGACGCTAGTGGGTTCACAAACTGATGGCCAGAAGTTTTGAAAAAACAACAACAACAAAAAAAAAAAAACGTTTTCAGAATCAGGGCCCCCAAACTGTGTAGTTCCACTGAACGTGATTTTTTGCAGCAATACATTACTTTCCCAGTATTAGGTGATGCACATTTTCCTACTCTACCTACTCCTTTTTTATTGCCTCTCTCCCTTACAACCTTTTAACATTTTTATTAGTCGGTCAAACCAGCAATATTCTCTCTTGTATCTTATAGGAGCTGCGAGTCATTCTCGCTGGGCCGAGAAGGGAGCAGGGCCGTGGAGGGGGAACCGCTAATGGAAGGTTGAGATAGTGCTCTGGTGAAACAGATTCTCCTTCTCTCGACGACGCAATGAGAGCGGTCGATCGCAAGATTCCTGAATCTCATATGGTGATATACCAAAATGACGAACCATTTTTATTATGAAAATGTCATTTTATACGATATAGAATATTGGGATGTCATTAGACGATCGCGAGGGGGTCGCTATGTGAAAAATAAACAACCGTCGTTAACGATCATTTTCATTAGGTCGAAATGACTGGGCAGAGGCGGAATAAGCATTGTTTTGAGAGACAAAAGAAAAAGATAGAAAATTCGGATTCTTCCGAGTTTTTAGAAGAACATTCATTCGCTTGAGCAACACGGTGATGAGCGGGTCGGCTCATGATATATTTTACTAGATCGAGGAAAGACTGTAATTGACAGTTGTTTAAATTAACTATCGTTTTTTATATTAGGATAGAACGCTCTCTCAGGAAGTAAATACATGTCTAGGCGTCCACCCGAGAAGCATGTGAGGAAAGTCACGGATTATAATAGTATTGCCAGGAGTATTTGGAACCAGATCATGGACATTAGGCAAGGACTTTATCCAGAAGAAAGATTCTGCTGTGTTGACGGAGAAGGTCCTACGGGGCACCATGGAACAAAGTGAAAAGCGTGCGAAGACCCTTGAATGAATAACAAGGTTTTAAAACTATTGTAATATAGAGAAAACTGGTCATGACCAAAGATCAATTCATTTTTGATTATCAATGTAATAATTGTTTAACTTGCAACAGAATTATAGTTGATATTATTCTAAATTCTAATTTGTTAAGTTGAAAGAAAGCTGATTATTATTGTTCGTTACATATAATCCAGCATTTTAATACGATTTTCAGATTGCATGTCACTCCGTATGGATGGCAGATTGAACAATTGGTTGCAGAGTAAGTAGCAACAATTATGAATTTCGAACCCCAATTAACTGAGCTAGCACACGATAATTTTGGAATGAGAAATATTTAAATTACGTAGGAATCATTAGATTTCAAATGTAACCCTTTCCTGGCGCCCAAATCACATTTATCAGTAATAATTATGTTTCAAAATGTCACTCCAAGTAGAGCTTGTTTTTAAATAGAAAGACGGGGCTTGTTTCAAACTGGCACCAGTCAACGTCAGGCATGTTTCAGGGGGGACAGAGTATTCTCGTGAGCAGTCCAAGCCAGCTGAAGATTGGAAGAGACTCATAGTTAAAATTTCTTAGTGAAAAAATTTCCTCCGCACACTAAAATCTACAATAAATGTTGTAATAAATAGTTGCACTCAGGTACATAGACTCGTAATTAATTAATAGAAGGTTTATCGTGAACGTTCATTGTGAAAGACCAGACCAAAGTCAGAATTTCAAGTAATTTTGAAATGATTTCATATTTAATACAAATTTTAAGTCCTCGCGTGATATCATATCGGTTATTATGACAATTACTTGATTTCAAATATGTGTGTGATTTCCATACATCTATTTTGATTTTCTTCAGGTTTTCTTCAGTTTTGAAAATACTTAGTATAAATATTTAGTACTATTTTTGGCAATAAATTTAATTAATTAAATTAACTTCAATAATTGTGTAATAATAAAACATTTACATATTTATAACATATTACATTTTTTGTCGGTGCACAAGAAAAATGGTGCACAAGAAAAATGCTGCAAGCAGCTCAGCTGCAAGGGCTCAGAGAATGAACTGTTGCCACTGCAGTGTTTAAAAAAAATAGTAGTTTTAAACATCAATTTATTAATGTCGATATTTTTTATATCAATGTTCTGTGCTAATGTTTTATTTTTGAATGAACAGTCCTACAATCACAATTTTGTAGAAGTAAAATTAATCTGTGATTGTTAGTTCATGTTCGAACAAAAGGAAAGGTTTTTGTACTACCTTCATCGAGCAGAATCTCTCTCTCACGAGAGATAACCTTGATGCCCGTTTCCTACGCCTTGCTTCGTATTTCCTTCGGGAGAGAGATGGTCACCGGATGTGCTGTGGGTGTGGGGTCTGCCCTCTCTCTCTTCTCATACCCTTCTGAATCAAACTGAGGAAGTTCAGACCCCTTGAGATAATCCTGAGCATTCAAGCTTTCAGACTCTCACTCAGTTTTATTGGTTCAAATATTATTTTTAACTTCGTTTTGCCAGTTAAATCTTCAATATAAATTAACAAACACTGCTACAAAGTGTTATTTTCTTAGTTCTTATTAAGTTTTTGATTTATTGCTTAATGTATTTTTAAATTGTCAATTTTGAGAAAATTTGTCAAAAGAATAATAAGTGATGTGTGTGTAAATTAAAATTGTTCAATTAGTAATTTTTAATTAAACATTACGCTTCTGTGTTCTGCCATAAGAATAGTTGATAAGTCTATTCAGCAGTGTTCAATGCCAATTTTTATTACAATTTAGTTATCAATAATGGCACTCTTGACACTTTAATGATAAACGCCACAAAATATATAATAGGGAATATGCAATATTATTGACTGACTGAAAAGTTTCGAAGTTCCGCCACCAGAGGTGGCCCGGGAGCTGACTTTGCACTAACACCCTGCGGGCTCACATGGTCTTGACCCCTCAGCTAGGCAGAGTCGAGCTTCTATATTACAAGCTTCATTAACAGGAAGTCGCCTGAGAGGTTGAGTGGCAGGTCGCTCTGCGGGAGCCCTCTGGAGCTTACCATCTCGAGTAACGTACAAGTTCCTGGCTAGGCGCAGGTCGCCCCGCGCCTCACCAGGATCATTTGGATGTTATGCGGTCTTAGCCCTTCACTGGTCGCGTAGATTACTATTGTAATGCAATCTTATTCATTTGCTGTTTACAGTGAGAGTTCAGAAACATTTGGTATGAACTTTTCAGTATCTTTCGTAGAAGGCCCCAGCTATTCAATTACAGCGAAATATGACTCGAATCATAACTGCTACATGAGCGATAAGCACAAGAAACAGCTTGGATTATAATAGTTATCAACATGATCACTCACAGTTCAGTTTCTGTCCTATGTGAACAACACTAATATCGCTGCAATCAATGCTGTAAATGTTTATGCAAAGAACAACAGAGGAGAAAGGTTGACTAGGAAAGGATTTGAAGATTCTCGCTTTGTCCCTTATTAAATCAGGAATGAAAGGGACGATCGAGAGAAAATCTCTGCTGACAGCAATAAGAACACATGGGAAACTTCCGCTGGGAATTTGAGAAGGTATCCAGGGTCCGCAGTGACCAAAAGGCAATGTGGGATGTTGTTATCCCTGTCAACTTCGGCGAAACAAGAGCACCTGACAGAACTACATAGATTGTGTCCAGGGGGTGTGCCCAGAACACATTAAGAAAATGGGTGCAAGATGTTTATCTGTTGCTGACAATGAATGACTTTCAGAATAAAGGTTCCAAATGTTTAAACAATCCTGCCAAACTGCTTTATTTAATAATTGTAATGCAAAGTATATCAAGTGCACAAAACATAAAGAGCACAAGGCTTTTCAAAAACAAACATCTACTTGCATATATTTCAGTATAATTATTTAAAAGCATAATACATGTAATTTTGTGTAGCATTTCAAATGAATTTGCAATATATCAAATAGTTCTAATAAATTTAATAGTATTTTGCAACTGGTTAGTGTTTTAGATACCATTACTCATCTTACTATTCTTGTAAGCATATTTTGCTTAATCCGAAAAATAAATTTAATAAAAAAATTTGAAGCCATATTTCAGAAAATTTTCCAATAATTCTGGAGGCTTCATAAAAAGTACTCCCAAAATCCAAATGTGTTCCACATTCCACTTTTTTATTATCCGGGACTCTCGAAAGTAGTTTGCCAAAAAATTACTTTTTTGCAGTAGCATTACAAGATTTTCTCTCTACTATGTATATAGTATATGAAATGCGATAAAGGGCAAACTGAAGTCTTGCATCTACTTTCCCTTGGTGAAAGAAGAAAAGACACACACACACACACACACATACATACACACAACCAAAATGTAGATACCAACCTGGATGTCCTTCACAAAGTACTTCAATGGGAGTGGCTCGTTTGGTATCACCAATCTTTTGGTACCGCTCTTTTAGAGTATCTGCTTTCAGTCCTTGCCAAGGCAGGCTTCCACGTAGGAAATACATAAACATATGACCCAAAGCTTCTAAATCATCTCTTCGACTTTGTTCTGAAATTTACATACAAATATTCGGTTAAACTAACAAATTCAAATCAATTTCTCTCATTAAAATGAAAAAGAGAATTAGGTGAAATCGTTCACACAGCTCTGATACAAAACAACTTTCATGATTAAATTCTTAGTTCACTACAGCATAAGGCATTTTAATAACATTAAATAACAGCTAAATTTATGATACATAAATTTGTACAGGTGAAATTCTTATTATGCGGCTCACCTTTTCCCAAATGCGTGTTGATACTCATGTACCTTGCAGTCCCTGTAAGACTTTTGTGTTCCCGGTATGGGATATGCTTGTTTGTTTCTAAATCTATATATTCTTTTGCTAAACCAAAATCTGAAACAATTTTCAATACTGGCTGTAACAAATTTTAAATTAAAAAAACAAACACAAAATATAACAAAGAGCCAAATGCACAGAAATCAGCCAATCCATAAGCAAAATCATATTAAAAAAAAACTGTGAGAAAAAATACTTAAAATTTATTTTAAATAATTACAAGCTTTTGATTTCCTTTCCTAACAAATCACCAAACAAAATCCTGTAATTAACTAAAGTATAAGTTACCTAGTACTTTTCTATTTGGAACTATAACAACGCAACAGCAAATAATAAAAAAAATCAACATTCACGGATTATTCACAACATCGAAGTTTAAGTACATAACATGTCCAAGTTCAATGAATAGGGAAGTTAACTGTTTACACTTTTTCCCCCACTATAAAAATTTACTCTTAAAATGTTCTTTCATTAACTTGTAAATAACAAAAGCCAGTAAAAAAGAAACAAAATCTCTCCTGTCTTTATAAACTACAGCTGGAAAAAATATAGTGCATCCTTAAATCTAATTTTAGGATCAACAATGCAATACCAGAGTGTTAACTGTGGATTAATTACATGAAACTACTCTTTGTCATACTTGTTCGAATAATCCACCAAATTTTCTATTTGTATTGAAGTAAAGTAATGAATAATTATTTGTGTTCAGTTCTTAATAGCTCAACCATTTTTTTAGTTTATAAATAATTTTGAAATTGTTGACCACAACCACAAATTTCCTTTCTTTCTGTAATTAAGTAACTGCTTTGCATTAATTCTTGCGCAAGTCATTAAATAATGTTAAATTAAATGAGTTTTCCTTAACATCCAGCCTAGCAACCGACCAGCAAGTCTATTTTTAAATACACTGTCCCATTTTGAATTTTCATCCTCTGGGAAAAATAAGCGAGTTTGAGGACTGAAACTTGTGAAAAGCTTGAATGCAACAATATTTACAATATAATTTACAAAAAATTCCAATTAAAAGTATTATATACAAAGTATTGAAAGCATCTTTAATACATCTGCCACTAAAAAGATTTAAATACTTCAGTGCTCATTTGAATCTAAAATAAGCAGAAATGATAAAAAAAAAAGAGCAAAACAAAAACCACTTGTCTGACAAACAGTTCTTACCTATTATATGAATAACTTTATCTTTCCTTGCGGCGTTGCGGCCTATAAGAAAATTTTCTGGCTTTACATCCCTATATATTAAATGTCGACTGTGAACATACTCTATCCTGTGAAGCTGAAAAATAAAGGAAAGAAGTTTGATTAATGTTAAAAACATATAAATGATTAGAACAGTTCAGGGTATGCCAATGATTTCCTACAAACTTTTCCCTTAACTACAGAGTACTTAATAATTTGAGTACATATCTTTAATACTATTAGACGAGCAATCTGGCTACCCAAGATGGTTATGGTGGAGGTAAAGTAAATCCGTTGGCTCGAAGAGTAGCAGGTTTGATTCGCATATATTCGTTCACATTCATGTGTCAAATTAAGACTATCAAACCTTAGTGTAATAATAGTAATGGCATGAAAAGCTGCCTCCCCCATAAATAATTAAAGATGGCTTGATTATTGATATTGAATCAGGTATTATCTATACATTGTGCATAGAAAGACCTAAATGCAACAGTGAGTGCCTGTCCCAATTTGTTTTCCCTATTTCAACAGTTCTCCATTTAGTTTTGCTTGTTTGTATGCAATCTATTCCATTTATTTTTGAATTTATTTTCTCTACTTATCAACAAAAAACATTGAAGTTTCTTTTATCTTGTTAGAATTATCCTCATCTTTAGCTCTTGACACATCCATCTCATTTGAGGGTATTTGAAATCCTTTCATTTTCTAGAACTTAAATTACTAAGTTTTGTTCAATTAAACCCAAACTGCTACAAGTCATTCAATAGGGACATGCTTTCAATCATCACTACATGCATTGTGCTTTATAAGTTTTGTGAAAAGTGGTATGTCAAAAAGTGTTAGAATCTTATTTTAAATTGATCATGCAAATCCAAATAAGTTTTTCCTCTACTAATTCAGTATGGAAAGAATGCGTCAACTATTGTAATATTGCAAGAGAGATTATTGAGTTGAGAAGAAAAGTAATGGACTACTGAATGGATTACTTTTTTCACATTTAATTAGTTTACTTTAATATTTATATTATATATATTTATTAGTTTATTAAATACACAAGGGATTCATTATAATTAACAATACTCATTAATAAGAGTTAATTGTCAAATCCTGCAATCCAATGTGAATTACTGCTTATAATTTCACTATTATTATATTACTAAATTATCGTACTGGCTTCATGGTTTCTATTTGATTTCATTGTTTGTATTTAATGATGACACTATTCTGCATTAGTACATTTTGCTCCTAGAATACAATTGCATAAAATAGAAGAGGAGAGTAATACACAAAACTCAAAAAGAAGTTCACTTACAAGTTGTGTACCAATCATCAGCACCGTCTTTAAAGAGAATCTCCTTCCACAAAGGTCAAATAAGTCTTCCAAACTGGGTCCCAACAATTCCATTACTAAAGCATTGAATTTTCCACAAGGGCCAAAGTAGAATACTTCTGGGATGCCTTCTACAAAACAGAATTAACACACACATTTGAAGAGAAAATGCACATTAAAAAGGTACATTAATAGCAATTTAAAACTACTGAAAAGTCTGAATAATTTGAACAAAAGTATGTAAATCACTTTCACTTGCTAATCATGTTTCATTATTTCTTCTCCCAGAAAAGATCAATCAACTTGAAGCATAATTATTTTTTTTGCACAATGTGCAAATGAGCCAGATTTTGGTCTTTGACCATAACATCTACATGCCACAGAGAAAGTTAAATTAATTGTGAAAGAAAGAAAGAAAGAAAGAAAGAAAGAAAGAAAGAAAATTGATTTCCAGATTTAGTCAAAATACATATTCCAACATAGTTTTTATTTATTTTTTGGTTTTGGTTTTCTTACAGAATTTGAAAGGAATGTTTTGATTTTCAGGGGTATTGTCATTGAACCCATACTGAAGTTACATATTGTTCTCAACCATCATTCAAACCTGTTATTTTTTTGCTTGTTTAAATAGAATAAAATAATAATGCTTAAAAGTACTAAAAAGAGAAAACTAAAAGAATTTTGGGAATTGGCTTTTCAAAGACACTCAAATTAAGAATACATAGAAGTTTAAAATATTTGTATTTAATAACAAATATGCTGAGATTATCTTGAACTTACCATGAGATCCTAAAAGTTTGTAAAACCTGTATTCCAAATGAAGCTGTGGAGCTTTTGACTTCATTGGCTCCTGAAATCATAGAGAAAATAAAACATTAGAAGATGACAAAAAAAAAA